>CM040425.1:83104459-83248325 GCA_022702705.1 Papilionanthe hookeriana x Papilionanthe teres
GTCAAGTTTGCATATTGGAGAAAAAATATTGTACTTGTAAACATTTCAGGCGTGCCCGAGCAATTCCCATATAAGCATAAAGCTTGCCGAGTAGTAACACTTGCATATAAAAGACAAAAAGTGAAGTTTTTGGAATTTACCGATCACATTTGTTGTAATATAGAATGGTGCACTGCTTTTATGATATCTGTATAGTTCTCTCTTTTCTTTTCCCTTATCTCCACCTGTCTAGTGGATCAACAATGGCCATCTTATTTCAGCTGTACTACTGGACTTGAAATGCAGTAGAGGAAACTTTTCCCACCATTGTCCTGCTTGAAGGGGCTTGAGACATCTAAATTATAGTAGTTTTAATCGCATTCCCTTTTTTTCCTAATTATTTCTTGCAGATGATAGCTTGCCATTTTTCGTTGGTAATTTATGTTTCTTATGCTACATGATTATTTTCAAGTAGCATAAAGGATGTATTGTTATTGCAATTATTCTGAATTCATTCACTTTGAAATTGTAGAGGTGAAAGCCATTGGAAACGTCTTTGGAAATTTCTTCAAAGTCGCAACTTGTGGTGAGTCTCATGGCGGAGGTGTTGGATGTATAATCAGTGGTTGCCCACCTAGAGTACCCCTCTGTGAAGCTGATATGCAGGCAGAGCTTGATAGAAGGTAAATATTGCTCTTTTACACAAGTGTGGGATTAGATTTATGTTCAGGTTGGGCAATCGCCCAACGTAGACTTTGGGATTTCTCTAGATAACCTCAAGATATCTTTTTGCCCAAGACTATTAAAAAAATATATTTTGTAATCTTGCCCACCCAAAAACATAAAGCTGGCTCTGGCTAAACTTTTACATTTTTTTAAAAGCCTTCTCTATTATTTTCCTCTCTTTCTTTGAGAATTTCACACTAAGTTGTTGAGTTCATTATAAAGGAGGCCAGGTCAGAGCCGAATAACTACTCCAAGGAAGGAAACAGATACATGCAAAATTTTTTCTGGAATTTCTGAAGGTTCCATCTCGTAGCTTTTTTCCTTTTAAATCTATGCAAATAACAAAACATTTCGCTTCAACAGTTTTATAGTTTGGTCTGCTTGTGATACAATTGTGCAGGAATGACTACTGGAACTCCAATCCTTGTTTTTGTTCCAAATACAGATCAAAGAAGTCATGTAAGCATTCACAATAATGTTTAATCCACTATTCATTTCTCCATCATCATCTTATGTGAATTTTAGGTAAATATACAATTAAGGGTAGATTTTGGTTGGTTCCGTGGTAACTAAAACCAAGGAAGGTGAACTTCTCCATGGGTTTCAACAACAAAAAACCTGATTGGCATAATTGCAAGATCTAATTGTAGTCTTATTTTCTTTATTTAGCTATTTACTTTTTGATTTCAAGCTATTTTATTTTGGAAGATTTACATTCATACCACTCAATTTCTATGTATTTACATATTTAACACTTAAACTTCAATTTTTACATATATGCCATCTTATCTATGTATGAAAATGGATATTTCACTTTTTAAGAGTTAAAATTGTTGTATTTTTGATATGATATGAAAGTTTGGGGCGGTATACATGTTAAAAGAAAATTTTATTTGTTTGGGTGGTATATATATAAATGCCTATTTTCTATTTTATATATGTATTAGATATTAATTAGCCTTTTGAATTTTAATTTTCTAAAGGACTACTCATATTAACATTTGCAGGACTATAGTGAAATGTCAACAGCATACAGGCCTTCTCATGCAGATGCCACATATGATTTTAAATATGGCATAAGATCAATTCAGGTATTTTTCGGTTTATGATTTTAAGTATAGCATAATAAGCATACATTTTTTCTGTAATTTTTGGATTGCAACACATATACCATTGGACTTTCTTGGAGTTATATATTCTATCATTGTGAAAATTAAAATGCAGGGTGGCGGCAGATCATCAGCTAGAGAAACAATTGGTAGGGTTGCTGCAGGAGCTGTTGCGAAGAAGATCCTCAAGATGAAATCAAACGTTGAGGTTATTTTCTACTGCTGTTAAAACATGAAAACTAATTTAATAGTGTGATAAACGTTTCCTAAAGATATTTCTTGTTATTTTGCTGAAGCAAGGGAAAGGAAATCTCTTTTTGGTCCTAATTTTACTACATCAATATTTTTTAAGGGCATTTACATACATTCCACACAATTCTTATGAATTTGTATATCTAACACCTGAACTTTTATATTTACATTCTTGTACACTCAAATTTAATATCAAATAAAAAAGGCTACTATTGCTTGCTTATTATAATTGAAATACAACTTTTCATACATAGGTTTATGATACTAAATGTAAATATAAAATTTTAGGTGTTAAATATATTAATGCATAGGAATTATATGTATGAAAATTCCCCTTTTTTATATTAATGATTCCTAGCTATATTTTACTTTGTTGTTTAAGAAATTGTGGTATCTCTCGCCTTTGTACACCTGAATAAATCAGCATTGGCTTTCTGGGCAGATATACTGGCAACTATTAATTGTTGGAAATATACTTTTTTTCACTTTCACGGAACTTGGTCATATCTCCGGTTGCTCAATTTGGACCATGCAAAAGTTTAAGGCGTTTTTTCCATAACTTAGGGGGCATTCATATACATCTGAGCAATTGATAATTGTCATTTTTTATAGGGATTTTACACACAGTTTTAACAGTGGTATGTATGTAAAACTCCCATTTTTCATTTACCAAAGAAATTATATAGATGGTTAGAATGTCTTCCCTTCCATGTTTTTTTACCATTAGTCTGGATCGCTTTTGCTACAACCCTAGGAAAGCAATTATCTTTTAGAATCTAAGTATGACACAAATGTATTTACCAGCTGGTGGGATTACGTTGTATAAACATAGCAAGTATGGATTTATATCACTGCTAATAAGCTTGTAGAATGAATAAATAGGAAAAGTTATATTTTTAGTCTATTTAAACGTTTTTTAATCATTACAAGAGAAACGGTACATAGACATTACTCTGCACATCATCTAGCTTTCTCCATTTAATAAGATCATAGACCCTCAAGTTGAATGAAAAAAATAGATTTCTGAACAACATTTTTTACTGAGAATTAATAAAAAGATGCCACGACAATTTTAGCAATTTGACCGACAAGGTAATCATTTTTAGATTTTAGTGGACATTTACCCGAGGATGTACCTTTGTGTAAGCTCTTCGTTGATGGTATCCTTCTTGTGGATAAGGCTAAAGAAAGATTTCAAGAAAACTTGAATTATGTTAGTGTACATTGGAGTCTAAAGGCCTTTGTGTGAGTAGACTAAAACTGAATACATCGAATGTAATTTTTTTAGTGATAGCTTTAGTGGCAAATTTGTAACTATGGGTGATCAAATGATTAAAAAATGTGATCTTTTAGATATCTCGGGTCTATTATTCAGAGTGATGATGATATAGATGTTACTAGTAGAATTTGAAGTGGAGGAATGCGTCGAGCCTATTGTTCGATAAAAAGTACCGCTTAGACTTAAGAAATTTTTGTAAGGTAATGGTGAGACCTGTAGTGCTCTATGATGCAGAATGTTGGCCTTTAAAAGAGAAGCATAAAACAAAGTTGAGTTTTGTTGAGATGAGAATGCTTAGGTGGATGATTGACTTAGCAGTTAGATACAAATGCGAAATGAATATATCTGTGATAGGTTTGGTGTAGTTTCAATGGCAGACAAGATTAGACAGAGTCAATTTTAGATGGTTTGGTCACATCAAACGTCGACCATCTGATGATCCTGTTAGGAGTAGATGTTTTAGATTTCATTTATGTTAATGAAAGGCAAAGGTAGACCTAAAAAGACTTGGGAATATTGTGTAGAAAATGATCTTAATATGCTGGAACTAAATGAAAATATAACACTCAGTAGGACACAATGGAGAAAAATGATTCATGTAGCCGACCCCACTTAGTGGGATAAAGGCTTGTTGTTGTTGTTTTTATTATTGTGACCGACAAGGAAATCATTTATCTAGCTAGAAGTATGTTTTCTCTTTATTTGTTATCTAATATTGTCTTGTGGTTGAAATCATAAATACTTGTTAAAAAATATTTTCAGAAGTGCGAGGCTATCCTCCTTTTATGTTATTCTTTCCCGAGTCTAAACCTTCTAAAGGAGAAGGGTGTCAAAATGGTATCCTTACTCTTTATAGAGAGTCATTTTAGTCTCAAAGTCTAAAAATGTCAATTCAGCCCTAGACTTTTTCAGCAAGTGTTGAAATAGTCCTATGTAGAGACTATTTCAACCCTTATTAAAAAAATTTGGGACTAATTTGACACTTTTATAAACTCTGAGATTGAAATGATCTCATCTAAACTGCCAGGGGACTTTTTTGGTACTTTACTCCATTCTAAAGTATTTGTGTTTGATGATTTGACAAAGATTTCGTCATTTGCTAGCACGATACGTTTCCGGCCTTTATGTTTTAACTTGCGAATAATTCTTCTGTGCTTGTTTTTTTAAGCCTACCTTCTATGGACTAGGTCACATATATTTATGCCTCGAAAATTGTTTACCCACAGGAAGTCTAATATGATAATATCAGACTTACCCAGCTCGGGAGCTTGGATTATCAAGGCGGGAACTATTGATAGGATAGAAAAAAGCTACATAATAGTTTCATTTCATAATTAATTTAAACCCAAAACACAACGAAGTCATTCTTTTTATGAAACTTAACTTTACGACTAGTTCGGACAAATATTTAAATATTTATTACTGAAGGAAAATAAATACTAACATATAGTACATATCATTCCGTGCTCCTCAGCGCATGCACATGTATACGTACTCTTTATGATATATCTATTCTAAAGTTGTTTGTTCTGTAAAAATGATAGCAACTGAAAGTGAGTTAAATTACTCGGTGAACAAAATATTTTTAAATTACAATAATTTTTATTTTAAAAATTTCTTTTTTAAAATGCTTTAAACATTAAAAACAATAGTGTGCGGTAAAAAAAATAGTAAAGAAAATAGTTTTTCATTTACTTTTGTTTTTATGTTACAATTTTTGTTATTAGAGTGATTGTTTAAATATATATTTAAAATAAATATACGATTAACTTTTTCCAACCTACCATAAAGGTGAACAACCATTTTCATTTTTATTTTAGTGCACAGGTATATTGCATTCTTCTACAAGTACAATCAAGAGATGACTCTCATTTGCAAATATATATCAAATTTTATTTTTTTCTTCTATTTAACATAAAAAAAGAATTTTTACAATTTCAAAGAAATGCTATAAAGTAGAAATAGTAAAAACATACGTAATTGCTTTGATAAATAAACATAGTTATTGTAAAATAATGATATATTTACCCACCTGTTTAATGTAGTCTGAAATCCTTTTCATTGGATCAATCTGGTCTTTTGATGAACCTTTAATATTGCATTGGCTTCTAGTACCACATCAAACTTAGTTAACTTTTATCAACTTTGCCCCTTTCATATGAATTCTAATCTAAATATTTTGACATTTTCAATTTTCTTTTATTTAATTAAATCATTATTTTTTTTGTTACTTTGTATTAGTACTTTTATAATTTATTCTTAATATTAACCTATTTCATTAATACGCTAACATTTTATAATTCAATTGAACGCATTTTAGGAAGGTTTTATTAAATTTCTTTTACTATTGAGTTAGGAATATATTAAGTACACTTTTATGCTTTGGCTCTTATTTTGTAATTTAATATGAATTAATTAAGAAAATAATGATTAAATAAAAAGTTTGAATTTTATACATGAATTTCCTCTCCTTTCTCTTTTTTAGCTTCCTCTTCAAAAATCTGTAAAAAGTTTTAATAAAATTTAATAATTTTAACAGTAGGGTCTTCTGAACTTTACAATATAATTTCAAAACTCATAAAACATATAATTAACTTTTACCTTCAAACTGTTACCTAAAGCCACAAAACTTCCTAGTTCTTTCACTGTCAGCCAATTCCAGTGCTCATTCAAACTCTCCTTAAGTTGACGAACAAAGACATTGCTTGAGCTGCTTCCCAAACTTTGAGCTTACAGAGCTCAGTCGAGCTCTTCTAATTGTAGAAAAAAACATACAAGCCCTTCATCCTCTCTGGCTTGATTAGAGTACTTGTACCCCACAATACTTCCTCATATATCCGTGTTTACGCCCAAATTCCCATAAGCATATCCTTATAGTTTTAATTCAGTTCCTTTGAACTTTAATTAATATTTTACCTTTTAGGTAGCATATGATCCACTTTAAAACCTCCTTTTTTTTTACGGATTTAACATATAATGACTAATTGTTATTGAATGTGCAATATCCAGTATTTTGCAAACCATTGTACGCATCATAAAGACAACTAATGAATGGATTTTAAACATATTTTCTCTCTCCATGAATTTTCAGTATTAATTTTTTTTAGAGATTGAACTGATACTTATTTTGGCTTTCAGTATATTGAACTTATCTAACTTTTTCTTAATGTATTGAGATTATGATAAGTTCAAAATACATATTGATCTAATCTCATTCAATCTTCCAGGCTTCCACCAGGTCTTTCATGTCAAATTTTTTTTTATAATTCTCTTAAGATTGTTGATTTTGTTGATTTTGTTGATTTTAGCTCTCGTAAACATTTTTATCATTAGCATATAAAAGTAGGATGATACAAGCTTATTTTGGGCTTTTAACATAGCAATAAGGATCAATGTTGCATATGCGAAAATCAATTTTATGCATGAATCTATTCAGCTCCTGAGATCATTGGTGCAGTGCTTGCTACAAATTATATAGGCCTTTATTGAGCTTGGAGATTATATTTTTTCCAATCATTGTGCTATGTATCTTCTATATGGAACCATAATGATGTCTTCTTTTAGATTGTCATAGAGGAAAATATTTTTAACATCCATTTGTTCTGGATGCAACTCTTTTGTAGCTATAAAACTCATAATTATCATTCTTTTGTAATTTTAATCATATAAGAGAAATTTCCATTGAAATCATCACCTATATTACACTATTAGTCTCATCTTGTAACTTTTGTTGTTATTTTGAACCTTTTTTTGTTATTTTTAGGTTCATTTGTTTGTACAAACTTTATTTCCTTAAAAAGCTTAGTCAATATCCATGCGTTATTTTTTATAAAAAAATTTTCTTTTTTGTTAACCACCAGTTAGATGAAACTTTATTTTTTATAGTTTCTTCATAACATTCATATTCACTTTTATCAGTAAAAAGCTTATTGACAAGTTTTGCACTTCTACATGATCTTCTGTGCTGCGGTGGTGTCAATTTTTATCCTTTTCTTGTGCCTCCTATCTTTATTAAAATTATGCAGCTCTTCTGATTGTACTTGCAACATACTGGAGGTTTTTTTTTTACTCAGCCTATCACTATACATTTCAGTTTCTTTGAAAACAACATTCTTGATTCTAATTATTTTTTTTATTTTCATCATCACAAAATTTATAGGCAGAGTCGTTAGTGTTATAATCAATAAAGCGACATTTTTATCATTTCGGTCTGGCTTATTTCTTCAAGTAATCCATGTGTACATAAAAAGGCAATAAAAAACATCTTTCTAGTCCATGTTCCTTCAGAAGTCCAAAAATTGAGCATTATAAATGCATCTTGATTGATTAGGTATGTTGTTATATTTGTTGAATTAGCCCAAAATATTTTTTGGCAATCTAAGATGTAATGTGGTACTTTAAGCCCTCTAACTTAAAACTCCTATTCATTCTTTTAACAAATTCATTTTGTTGGGGGGTTCCTAGGTCCTTTATGTACATATAATGTCTATTAGCAGCCCAAATTTTTTTTAAAATTTATGTCAACGTTCTCTCCACCATTATTGGATTGTAGGCATTTAATTTTTTCTGCAGTCTCATCGTCAACTAGAATTTTTTCATCTTTTAAAGTTATTAAACACGTCAAATTATTTTTTGATAAAATAAACCTTTTTTTCTTATTATTGGTAAGATAAACATATTTTTCTTACTTTTGATAAAATAAACACAATTCAGTAAAAATTCAGTGTATTGCATGACCGAATTGTGTTGGAAGTCCAAATTATGCCAATGATATCATGTTTAACTATTTTTATTTATATTATTTTGGTTTTGATTATTATTTAGCTTAGTATAAAAATTATTTGAAACTCAATGACACTTAACCTTGGCTTCTACAAAGTTAGGAATGTTATGCTCAAGGAGTATAGGGCCTCTTGCCTGTGCCAATTGCCAAGCAAGGTAGTCACGATATTTGGATGAAGCACATTATCAAGGAGTGGCCTCCCACTTATGCGCATGTTAGTAAATTCAGCATTTTATAGGGTCCTTTGAGAAATTAAGACAGTGGAAATGCTCTGCTTGACCAATTTATTCAGTCTTTTAAAATATAGTGTTAGTTTTTTGTAATTTATTTCAATATTCGTTAGTCTGTGAGACGGTATGTGATGTCATTTTCCAATATGAAGTACTGTTTAATATTTACTTATGTATCTACTGAAATTGCTGTAAAGAAGCTTTTATAGATTGATTAAGCTAAGGATCTACTAATGGATGCACAAATTATATTTATATCTTGTAGATATTAGCTTATGTCTCTCAAGTGCATAAAGTAGTGCTTCCTGATGGAGTGGTTGACCATAATTCTGTCACGGTAGATCAGGTATGTGTTTTCCGCCTTGATCCAGTTTTGTAGAATCTCTAATGCACTTTTATTTACATTCTAACACAATTTTATTGCATTCATCAGATAGAAAGCAATATTGTCAGATGTCCAGATCCAGACTATGCTCAGAAGATGATTGATGCTATTGATGGTGTTCGAGTTAGAGGCGACTCTGTTGGTGGAGTTGTGACCTTGATTGCGAGAAATGTTCCACGTGTAAAACTTCTTTGCTTGTGATTTTGTGATTCTAATGTTTTGCGTAATATTTCATCTCAGCCCATAATTTTGTGGCAAGCTCTCGAGTCTTTCTTAAAAAACCATACTCTTTTACTCTTTCATAAGCCGCCGTCTTTCTCTAAAATTTTTCTTTTGTTCTTGTTGAATCTATGATTGTGTGTTTGGGTTCTAAATCCATTTTAAGGGCTGTCTGGTAATGAAATTAAGTGGGTTTAACTTTAATTTTTGATAAACATAGAAGTGGCACCTTTAAAGCCTGGATTCCATAAATCCGGTTTCTTAGTTTTTTTTCTCAGTTTTTTCTTAAATCCTGGATTTACTAAGACTTGCGTGTTAGTAAGACTGTATTTTCAAGATTTATTGAACCAGCTAAAGCTGTTACCATACAGACCCTTACTCTCTCTCTCTCTCTCTCTCTCTCTCTCTCTCTCTCTCTCTATCTCCCTTTCTCTCTTCTATGGGTGTATATATCTCACAAAATCAACCAGCTCGCACACAATCACAGATGGTCAATTCTCCCATCTCCTTTTTCTCATTGCCAATTTTTTGCAGGGTCTTGGATCCCCAGTTTTTGACAAGCTTGAAGCAGAGCTTGCAAAAGCTATGATGTCACTTCCCGCAACAAAGGGTGTTGAATTTGGAAGTGGATTTTCTGGTAGATAACAGTGTACAAATTTGTTTTTTTTTTCCTATGACTGAAAACTCAACTTTTTATGGGATTAATTAATCTACAAAGCTTTTTAGGGTTACATTGTTATTTTTTTATTAAATCTAAGGGAATATCTGATACATTGAGTGTAGTTTTTTAAACTTCTTCATATGGAATTTTTTCTAGGTGTTTTAATGACCGGGAGCGAGCATAATGATGAATTTTACACTGATGACAATGGGGTAATTAGAACAAGAACAAACCGTTCAGGCGGTATTCAGGTTAGTTATTCTTACTAGAATTTAGAAGCTGTCTTTTAACCGAATTCTGTGTCGCCTTTTTTTTTAGCTTAAAGTTGTTTTTTTTTTAACAAAATGGATTAATTCCTATGTGTTTGCATATCAACATCTAAACTTCAATTTTTACATATATGCCACCTTATCTATTCATGAAAGTTGTATTTACTTTTTGGAAAGTAAAGAAAATGACAATTGATGCCATATGAAGACCTGGGTGGTATAAATGTAAAAAGTAGTGTTTAGGTGTTAGGTACGTAAATACATAAGAATTGGATGTTATGTATGTAAATGCAAAAAAAAAAACTAAAAAAAAAAAAAGAATACCTAACTGAATAATCTCTGCCCTTAGCAAAATTTGCATGCTAAACTTCTGCAATACAATAATGCTTGAATTATTTAGAGAAAGTTTTCTACATCCGCATTTTATTCGAAGCATTCTAAATGCATATTTGCTAAATACATATTTTTTTCATTGATTGTATAAAATATACATTTTTTTCTGTAATTTTGAAAATTTTATTTCAAGTCTTCTATTTGAGTTATAAAATATCGGATTTTGATCATAAGCTTGCATATTTTCTCCTTCTTACCTTACTGTCCGTACAATTTTATAAGCCGCCTGCTTGTATGCTTTATACTTTTGTTGTCAGATATAACAAAGGAGGCTCTTAAGCTAGTTGGTTTGGCTTTTTCTTTTTAATTACAATTTTCTATTCTTTTTTTTTTTTTTAATTCCATTTCATTCATAGATTAGCAATCATTAAAAATAGCGTTTAATGAATTTATTTCTCCATATATGATGCTTATAACCTATATAACATCTTTATAAAATATGAACATTGTCTTTACTTCTTAACAAAATACATTATGTTTATATTTTTATAATATTAGTATTGGATCGCAACAGTTCCTCGACTGTATTTTTTAATATTGTTTGTTGTAAAACCAAAAAGTTAAAAACAATTCTGAATGCCCCTATTGTATTCACTGTGTTTCTTTTTAACAAGTTTCCATCATGTCCAGGGAGGAATATCCAACGGAGAAACTATATACATGAAAATTTGTTTTAAACCGACATCAACAATTGCGGTGAGTCATTCTCCATTATCCTTTTCTAAATGATTTGAATAATTCGCGGAAGCATTCTGAAAACGTTTATATTTCTCACTTTGTTCAAGAATGCAAAATGTCAATCATATAGAGTTTAATTTTTCGAGCATTTGCATACGTACCATCCATTTCCTATGTATTTAACATAACTAACATCTAAAATTTACTTTTTACATTTATGTCACTCTAATTTTTCATATCACACAAAAAATATTACTATTTTAAGTTTTAAAAAGTAAAATTTCATGCATAAGGTGATATGATGTAAAAACCAAGGTTTTGGCCTTAGATATTTAAATATATAGGAATTGAGTGGTATCAGGTATGTATGTAAATATTCGAACACATATATGCACCTCAATACGCAATGACTTTAGCCTACGATTTCAATAGTGGAAACCGGAGCACTCAACTACTTGTTAAAGTTGGAATTCATCAAAGAATTCCTTTTATTTCATGGCTTAGCACATAGATTCCTGAAGTGATGGTTGAGATCAAAAACTTTATTTCTTTCCACTCAAATTGTTAAATGGTTCGTCGTTTCTTTTGCTCTTCAAAAGTTATGGAACTAATGAATGGGTTGTCTGGTAATTGTTAAGGCTATAAATGATTTGAATTTAGTTCGAGTCTCTTCGGCCAACTTATGCTCGAGATCAAGCCCAATTCTAATATTTCAAGTAATTATTATGATAGGCAGATGATTTTAATTCAAATAGTTGCTATGATATAGAATTGATATAAGAAAGACATTTAATTTTTGGAAGATTTGCATAGGTACCGCTCAATTCCAATGTATTGACATACATTTATCTTACCTTACCTTTGCATGAATTGGTGTATTTCACTCTTTAAGAACTAAAATACTGTTATTTTGTATGCGATTAGAATGATTTGGATAGTATAAATGTAAAAAGTAAAATTTAGTTTTTAGATATGTAAATACATAGGAATTACATGATATGTGTGTAAATGCCCCTTAATTTTTATGAGCCTACTTTAACAGGATATGTTCTATCAAAATTACTGGTGCATCTTTACTGCTAAAGATGCAAGCAACCCACCCACTATGGTGATTACACATGGCCTATGTGCCAAAGCGAGATTAATGGTTGAGGACTTCTTGTATGGATTGAAACTGTGAAGGATCGTTCCTACTTGGTTTCGACTGGCTTGGATGGCCTTAATGATTTTTGACATATCGACTGGCTTGGATGACATTAAGGTTTTTGGCATATTATAAAACATACTTGCCCAAATTTCTATATACTTACATATCTAACACCTAAATTTTATTTTCTACATTAATACCCCAACCAAATCTTTCATTTTACATAAAAAATATCATCATTTCAACTTTTACAATGTGAAATACACATTTACATGCATAGGTATGGTGGTATGTACAACAACAACAACTACCCTTTTTATCCCACTAACTGGGGCCGACTGCATGAATCTTTTTTTTTCCATCGAGTCTTATTGAATGTCAAATTTTTATTTTATTCTAACAGATTAAGATCATTTTTTATACGACATGGCCAAGTCTTTTTAGGTTTACCTTTGCAAATCTAAAACATCTAGTCTCCTAACCAGATGATCGGATAGTTGATGTTGAATGTGATCAAACCATCTAAGACGATTCTATCGAATCTCGTCAACCACTGGAGCTATACCACCCCTTCACGGATAGATTCATTTTACATTTATTCTCTAATTGTTAAGCCACTTATCCACCTAAGCATTCTCATCTCAATAACATTTAACTTTATTTTATGTTTCGCTTTTAAAGGCCAACATTCTGCGCCATAAAGCATGGCAGGCCTAACCACCATCTCATAAAATTTTCCTTTTAAGTTTAAACAGTACTTTTCTACCACATAATAGGCCTTATACATTCCTCTACTTCAACTGACCAACCTCAATTCTACTGATAGCATCCCCATCTATATCACCATTTACTTTGAACAATAGATCTGAGATAATCTAGAACATTCACACTTTTTAATAATTTGATCGTCGATAGAAATTTGGTTGTTTGGTAGATACATAGGAATTGAATGACATGTATGTAAATTTTTCTATAAAAAAAAAAGATACATATAAAAACAAACTTATACGTCGCCCGGCTCACTTGCACCTTTATTAATTTGTTTTAATTATTTCTCTCCCCTTCAAAGAAACAAACTTGATCCTTTAAATATATTGCCACCACTGTTGCAGACCTACCCATGATTGTTTCAATTCCTTTTTGCAGAAGAAACAAAACACGGTGACTCGGAATCGCGAGGAAACCGAAATCCTCGCAAGGGGTCGTCATGATCCTTGTGTGCTACCTCGAGGTTCTGATCCTCAAACCAAACAATCAAAACTATTTCTATCTTTTTTAAACTCTCCCTCCCTTCATAATTCTCTGCGTTTCATCAAAATGTTGATTGCTTCAATTCTCTTGCAGCTGTACCCATGGTGGAAGCCATGGCTGCTTTGGTTCTTGTAGACCAACTAATGGCTCAAATTGCACAGTGTGAAATGTTTCCTCTCAATGCTGATCTCCAGCGTTCTGTTAGCGAACCTATCAGTGGTTCTGCAAAGTTGCCAAGTGAATTGCATCCTTCTGTTTAATGAGTTTCTTTCTTATTCTTCTTTTGTGTAATTTAAGAATTCATATGAATTATAATGGCAGCAACTAATGGTAAGTTGCAATCTTTGAATTTTTTTTTTTTATTTATTTAATTTTGTGTTCTCCCTAGCTATTAAGAGCTGGTTTTGAGTGGCACTTCCATGGTAATTGCAAGTCTATTTTACCAGTTAAATTTTTTGTTAGGATGATTTACACACATATCATTCAATTCCTATGTTTTACATTTCTAACACCTGAACTTCATTTTTTACATACATGCCACTCTATTTATGCTTGAAAAGTTGTATTTCACTTCTTTAAAGAAAAAATGGTTGGATTATTTATGTAGTTTGAAAGATTTGAGTGGTATAAATGTAAAAAGTAAAGTAAAGTTGTTAGATATGTAAATACATATGAATTGGGTGGCATGTGTGTAAATACCCCTTTTGTTTGTTAATATTATTCCTCTTGGTGATAATATTGATAAGTGTTATCAAAATCATCAATATTTGCACATGATAGTATGACTTGTAAGCTGTTAATTTTGCTATGTAGTCTTAAATTTTATGCCTGTGATTGGCTCGTTTATATATTGAGTGTAAAAAATTATTCTGTGTTCGACTCGTTTGCTTAGTAAATAAGTGGAACGGTACCTTCTTAACGAGCTGAACATGAACTATTCAAAAATAACGAGCTGTTTTGATAGCCCTAGGGATAATGTAAATCTGAAAGTTTAGGTGTTAGATATATAAATACATAAAGATTTATGCATTATGCATGTAAATTCCTCAAAATTTTAATGACAACTTAATTTGATTAAATGTGTGATGTGATCATAAATTTGTCAAAATAACAAAATTAAAAAGAAAATCACAGTATTATTCTTGGCATGATTCAAATAAAGAAATAATAATTATTATTTTAATGTATTAATCTCATTCAAAAAGTATAAATTATAGCAAACATAGTAATAGTGCTACACCTTAAATAATTCTTATTTAGGTGTTAGATATGTAAATATATGTGTTGAATTTTAATTTGTATCTGATTCACTGGTTAGGGCATAAATGTGAGAGTGAGTAAATGAGAGAGGGAGGGAGAAATGCACAGTATTGGATTGTTAAATTTCTTTTTCTTTAGCCCTTTTCTCATAAACTTAGCGGTGCAATACGTGTATTTATAGGGAAGGCGGTACAATGCGTCAAGTTACACGTTTGTTATTATTTTAATAGAGGTATTACATGAAACTTTAGTATTTTACATGTTTGAGCTTACGATTTTGTTGTCTTCTAACTCGATTGGTTGAGCTCGGTTGACTTTGATTCAACAAGGCCTATTCATTCAACTATGTTGTGTCAATGTTACTGGTCGGCTTTTGATTGAGTGTGTTGGCATGACTTGCTCGATAGATTTGGCTTTGCCAAAAGGTTGATCTAGCCTAATCGTCGACCATCAACCCCTAGTGAGGAACTCATGTTGGCTGAGTGTTGTTAGACTACAAGGCAGATGGTGAATCAATGTAATCTGATAAATGAATGGTTTAGATTTCTTCTTATATGATTATCTCTCGATCCCTAATAAAAAGCCATTGGGGCGTCCATATGATGGCTGATGGAATTGAGGAGCAGAGTCTTTACTCAGGTTCGGACTCATGCTTGGATGGTCGTGTTCAACTGGCTTTAACTTTATTTTTTGTCTATCTGAGTCCAATTGATAAAAGATGCCTCTTGATAATCTACTGGCGGAACCTCCTTAATTGTACCTTTCTGTCTCCTAGATCGTTGCAACTCCTCCAGATTTGTGCCAGCGTATTCCCGATATTCAATAAAAATACCGTGGTATACATCTCAAAGCCACTTGAATTTAAAAAAAAAACAAACAAAAAAGAAAATGAAGTTCAAGGTTTCAATCATTTAAAATAAAAAATATATGTATATATCACTACAAAAGCATTAAAAGATTGACGACAATTCTTCCAATTTCTTCTCTTTTAACAGAATAAAGAAAGGCAAAAGCAGGCTGACTGTTCTTTCGTGGTCATTGAAAGATAGTAAAGGCACACTATCACGCATGCTCTCCACTATTACTCAACACACAGTACTTCAAAGAATTAGAAGGGATTTCCTCCTCTTATTTATTAATATATATATATATATATATATATATATATATATATATATATATATATATATATATATATATATATATATATATTAAAAGATTGGGAGGAGGCTATGATACGAGCTCCCAACCAACCACATGTGTCTCACCATTCATCCCGTGCTGCAGGCAAATCCACTCAACTGGGCTCGAACCCGTGATCTCAGGGTACTCACGACTGACAACACAGCTGCGAACCAAAGAGTCACAGTGAGTCACCACATGCGTCTAACCATTCGATCCCGTGCTGCAGGCAAATCCACTCAACTGGGCTCGAACCCGTGATCTCAGGGGACTCACGACTGACAACGCAGCTGTCAACCAAAAAGTGAGTCATATCACAACTGACAACGCAGTTGTATGTATGTATGTATATATATATATATATATATATATATATATGCATGAAAAATCAACTTCAAGCTTTTATTATTCATAGCATGGAAAAAAAATATATGTAAAATAATTAGTCAAAGCTTTTTTTGGTTTAGAAGTAAACATTGGCATTTAAATCTTGAATCTATTATTATGTCCAATACCTTTATGACTAATGATATTGAATAGCATTGTTTATTCCAAATTTAATCATGACAACCTTAGTGTGAAAATGTGACTTTTTTTGGTAAAACTTGCTTTTTTTAGTATTGATTTGAATATTATTAAACGGGTCAAAAGCAAAGCACTTTACTTATCATATTTTGGCATCGAAGATTTATTTTAAACTTTAAAGTACCAATTTCTTTAAATAGTGCAGTCATGTTTGAAGGAAAAATAATATTGCATCAGGAGTTCAATTAGGGTCTGTCACGTTCGCAAGTAAGTCTCGTTAGTAAAAAAAATTAATTTAATATATTGGGGTTCTGTCTGTACACGTGACAGACCCTGATTATAGTCAAGATATAAAACTGCCTTAGAACTCCTGATACAATATTATTTTTATTTGAAATCGCTTGTTGGAAATTTTTGAATAAAATTAACACATTGACATAATGTGTTTAAGATACTTAGAATACAAATTCTTTTTGTTCAATGAAATAAAATTCAGAAAAAATTATGTTTAAAACATTGGTTTTGATTAATAATTAGTGAATATATTTTAAATCTTAACAAAAAATTAAAGTTTTTGATGCTAAAAGATTTGTAAATCTCTTGGGAATATGGAATGACACCGATTTTTTTAATGTCGTTAGAAACTAATATGCATTGAACAGAAGTGATAACTCTCTATCAACTCCAAAAGCCTCGCACGAGTGCAGAGGTTAGACTCAGGAAGGGTCTAGGAGGGCAATTGCCCCTCATCATAAAGGAGGCAATTTAGATATTTGTCCCTCCTGAAATATTATTTCTCCCTTCATTACTATAGCCCCTCTCACGATGGGTCTAAGTGGACTGATAAAAATGAAAATTGATCATCGATTTTATGAAAAAGTCAAAGAATTTTTCTTTCGATCTTAAGAAAATCAAAATGTAGGTGTTTCAAGCATCAATAAATAAACCATAACAATAATGCTATTAATTCAATGCCTTATTTTATAAACTTCCATTGATGTACTTTACTTTCATTATCATCACTAAAAAATATACAAGAAAAATAAGCTTCGATAATATTATTTTACACTTTTTTTTATATATTTATGGATATATCAACATATAAATATAAGGGTATTTAATTATCTTGTTTATTTTTATTATTATTTTACTTATCCTATGATATATGTATATTTTAAATATAATCAAATTAATTCTATTTTGATTTCCTGAGATAAAAATAAAAAATATTTTCTTTTATTTCCTACTAATAATACATTAAATCATATAATTACATATAATTAAATTAATTGTATTTTGATCAAATATTAGAAGGTTTGGAGTGCCTTTTTTTTTGCATTAACTTTATTTTTTATTACATAAATATCTTTCTATTTACAAAGTCTAATTTTGGACAAATATACAAATAAAATATTTATTTATAAGTGAAAGACAAAAGTTCCATTTGCAAGCTTCAAATAATTGTGCATTTTTTTATTAATTTAAAATGTATGGCCCATCAAATATTATTTTAAAGTTAGTATAAATTTATTTGATAAATATTAATTTAATTATAATTAAATTAAAAACAAGGTAAATTAATATTGAAAGCAACACCAGAGGTCCAACCCCAACCACCGGCTATTATTAGTCTAATGTTAATATTTGAATTTAAAACAAATAGATATAAATATATATATATAAGTGGCATAGTTTTGGAATTATTCAATAAATCCATATTTGAAATCAAAGCATGATGGTGACAATTATCAGCATAGAATATGTTGGGTTAAATTTTTATTATTAGGTTTATTTTGAAATTAATACAATATAAATTTTACCTAATAAATATATTATATTTATCTGAAAATAAATATATTTGTTGTATCACCAAATATTATGTCATCAAATATGAATCTAGATGAATTTTTTTATTAAAAAATCTTTCAAAATCAACTTTCTGATCATCCAAGTTCAGATTTCATAAGAGTTATAATCAAATTGAGAGTCTCGGCAAGTCGAAATCAATGATTCTAAAATTTATTCAATAAGAGTCCAATATAGCCCAAATGAAATCGTCGCAGCATAATTGGAGGCTTTGGACCGTCAACTGAAAGGTCAAATGAATACTAATTTGACGTATTTATAGTTGGATTGACTATCATTTGAAAATGCTCCTCCCCAATAAGTTATAAAAAAGATCCATCTCTTTATTTGTGAGGGGAAAGAAATTTGAATGTCTCTTCTAGAGAGAAGATCCAACGAGTAACCACCAGCCTCCCTACTGTCATTCACTGTCAGCCACAAGTTTTCGCAGCCGCAATCCACTATCGACCATCGATCCCTTTAACTACCTAAAACTATCGACCACTGGCCGTCAGCGACCACTGCTTGCCACTATTGTAGCCTAAATCAACATGTTACTGAATTTCTAACACTCGTATTTTTTACCTATAGAAAGATTGAGTTATTTTCAATGTGTCCCGTTCTCTCAATCTGTCCTTATAAATATATAGTTGATTATTTTGACTGAGTTATGTTCTATAATTTTTTCTCTTTCTAAGATTATTTTTCATAAAATTTATATTTCCCCTTCTTTATATTTTTCTATGCGTAAATGCGCTGAATTTTCACATAATATTAAGATAATAAATTACTTCCCTATCGCAAATTTTCTATTAATTAGTACTGTGTAGCATTAATTGAGTATGAGATAGTCTTTCTAAGGAATGACTGTCGGCGCTATAATCCGTTCATGATAAAGCGGCAAATTTAGTAAATTATTTTTTCTCAGGTGTCGCTATTATTAATAGTAAGATTGTGAATTATCATACCTTTTTAATATGAAAATATCAATTTCAAAATTCAAAAAATAATTTTAAAACTTTAATTTAATTTATTATAAGATGTATAAAAAAATTAATATTTTAAAATTTTTATAAACTCTAAGATTAAGTGTTTGTTTGGGATAACTGCAGCTTATTAAAAATTAATTATGAAGCTGTCGAAAAATAAACTAAGAGCTCGATTTGGAAGCATCTGTCTTGCTTACTATATCTGATATATTCATGTCTACAGAAGCATTACGGGAAAACTGCTCATCTGTTGATTCTGTATGTGGGAAAAGCAATGATGCAGAAAATAATGCAGACTTGCCTCGTTTATTAGAAAATTCGTTTTAATATTTCAATATATTTATGTAGGATCAATTATTTGAAAGTGGAATAAATTTTTTTTGAAAAATTTTATATTTAAATATACAAGTTAATAAATTTAAATTAGAATTTTTTTTTATATTTTTAATATATATTTTACTATATATAGTGAATTATTGATTCAATTCAATAATTCACTATATAAATTAAATTGTTTAAGTATATTAACAAAATATTTACGAGCGTCGGTATATCTTAATTTAATTTAAAAATAAAATATTAACGAACTTGATTATCTTTTAAATTTAATAAATTATATATATATATATATTAAAAATTTTATAATTTAAAAAGGTTGTTCGTATTAATAAAACATTTAAGAGCTAAAAATAATTTGTTTGCTTGTGAAGCTCCTCCTTCCTAACATTGTTGAACTCATATTTTGTAAATGACTACTTCATTAAACTAAACATTCATACTTGAGATATTCTTTCAAGTTTAATAATCATAGAACTTATAGTTAAAAATCATCAATTTAATACCCATTGGAATAGCATTTTAGAAATTTGAGATATGCACTTCAGTTTGTAAAACGATTAGCCACTGCACACACAAATACACAATTCCACACACACGATTAACACACACGAGTGCACTACACAGTATGCACTTCACCACAAACACACTGCTGCACTACACACACAATTCCACTGCACTTCACTGGCACTGCACACACACACTCAATTCAATCGCACGCACTGCACTCCACTTTGTAAAACGATTAGCCACTGCACACACAAATACACAATTCCACACACACAATTCAACACACACACAGTGCACTACACAGCTGCACTTCACCACAAACACACTGCACTACACACACAATTCCACTGCACTTCACTGGCACTGCACACACACACGCAATTCAACTGCACACACTGCACTCCACTTTGTAAAACGATTAGCCACTGCACACACAAATACACAATTCCACACACACAATTCAACACACACACAGTGCACTACACAGCTGCACTTCACCACAAACACACTGCACTACACACACAATTCCATCGCACTTCACCGGCACCGCACACACACACGCAATTCAACCGCACACACCGCACTCCACTTTGTAAAACGATTAGCCACTGCACACACAAATACACAATTCCACACACACAATTCGAAATCAAGCTTAAATCTAAAAACAAGGCCAACTAAAATAAAGATCAAGTGAGTATCTGCAATATCTGTTCAAAAATCTGACAAACATAAACCAACCCAACAACCAAGAAAGACGGAGAAATCACCAAAATTGCCAAAGAGAAGACCACAATACATCGAAGTAGGCTCTTTGGTAGGAGCTAAAGCAAGCAAGCCGTGCCCCAAAACAATGCCAAAAATTCCATTGCAAAAAAAAACTATGTAATAGAGATTAGCATTATGAGAGATTAGCCCAAAAAACTATGTAATAGAGATTAGCCCCAACAAACTATCCAAGCATTATGAGAGCCATCGTATGTAAACGGAGCAAAAGCCCAAAAAAACCACAAGAACATCGTATGCAAACGGAGCAAAAGCTCAAAATACCGGATCTAAATCTATACACGACACCGGATACAGGAGGATGGGAACAAGAACTTCTTACCGCTTCGAGGGACGGATCCAGGAGGAAGGAGAAAGAAGATAGATCGAAGTCGGTCGAGGAAGAAGAAGACCGGTCGAGTCGCGAGAAGGGATAGGGCGGAGAGGAGTTCGGGGAGAAGCGACGGGCGAGGGCACTGCGGGAAATTTTTCAGGCGAAGGCGGTCGAAAGTCCGGGGCCGCTCATTCTTCCCGCTGTCCGCTTTCAACGCGGATTCGAGGTAGGGCGCCGCGATTCGTCGGCTTCGCCGGCGGCTTGCCGCAAGTCGCGGTGCGGGGAAGCGCCGCACCGCGAATTTACTCTTCCAAACGGACCCTAAGGCTCAAGAAGCTACGGTGGCTATTATTTTTTTTATTTTAGAAAAAAGTCAGACTGCAGCTAGAAAACTATCACTGCACCTAATCAAAACTGGTGGGAAAAACACTGATTTCAACGGTAGTTTTTTGAAAATGCAACTAAAATATAGTTTACTTAAATAGAAAACAACTGTGGTGCAGCGCCGCGCAGCCACCGCCACAGCTACCCCCACCTAAATGGAGCTTGAAACGATCGTGTTGGAGCACCATAGTTGGAAAGAAAATAAAGAACCTCTGGAAGTGTCACTATAAATGAAAAAGTGTATTTTTTTTATTTTTTTTAGTTAATAAGATGTGATGATAAAAATTTGAGTGTTATAAATATAAATATTACAATGTAGATGTTAGATAAACATCAATATATAGAAATTGTGTGGTATATATGTAAATGACCCACCACCATTAAAAAAAGCAAAAAGGAGGCCCTACTAGCTTTGACTTACTATGAAATAAAAAAAATAAAAATAATAATATTATGCCATTTAAATCACATCAAACTTTTAAATGAGTCTTTATCAGGTCACAAAACATACATATATATCGTTGACAATTAATAAATGGAATATAATTTAATGTCCACTTTATTACTGTTGAGAAGGATGGAGAAAGAAGAATAAAGATAGGAGAAAAGAGAAAATCGCACAAAAGTTAGGGTTTGGCTAAATTGAGTTTTGACAGCTTTTAAAAAAAATGATAGTTGAAATCTGTGTTTTTCGCGAATCACGATTAAACCGATGGCGAACTTTACATTGCTTTCTAGCTTCTTATATATATATATATATAGTAATCACCGCAGTTTTTTAAACATCTGATTATTTCTAAGTAATTTCACAACAACTTTTTAATAAATAGCAGTTGTCCCAAACAAACCTTGAGTCGCCCAATTACTTTTACTGACACGATATATATGATTCGTGCGCATATATATAGCGCAGGGAGTGGCAAATTAGTAATAATAAATAAGGGTAGAATGAATAGTGATAATTATTCTTGTAATGTGAATATAAAGGTCCAAATGACATGCATGTAAATATGGTAGTATTTATTTTTTTCATAAAGAGAAAATATTACATCCGGATTCCGTATGTGCGGAAGCTAATGTTTAAAATATTATTGATTGAATGATAGTGCTATTTTAACAAAATATCATCACGGTACTACCAATAACACTTATAATACTGTCGTTCGCATCTAATCCAGATGCAACTCATCCGGAAATAATGATTTTTTCGTAATTATAAATGTTTAAGTGTTAGATAAGTAAATACATAAGAATTATTTGGTATTTATGTAAATACGGCTTAAAGAAATTCCAAAAGAGGTTCAACCTCTGCAGCATAATTTATTCAGCTTTCCAAAAATAAATAAATAATAATGGCAATAAGGTTGGCAGAGAGTAGCAATCAGCAAACCAAATTGAAGTAATTTGAAGATCAGAAAAAAAATTAAAATTATCACAGAAATATATTATAATTTTTACGTAATTAGGCGAAATGGTTGAGCGGTCTTAGAAGCATGCAAGCAAAGTTCAGTTTTAAGTAAATGAGTAGGTGAGAAGTATGGCACGTCAATTATCGCAGTGCGTTCTGAAAATGCAGGTCGAAGTATTTGGAAACTGTGATGCGGCTTGTCACGCTCCGTCATTTTCAAAGAAATGGTAAGTCAAACATGGGAAGGAAAACTCTAGAAGAGGCATGCAAGAATCTTATAGAGCAAATGTGGACAAGAAAGCTCCACACAACTCTAGAAACTTCTACTCAATTCTAGAGAACAAAGGAAAGCAACACTCCATGAAGAACTCAATGAAGGAGCATGGAGAGTTCAAGAAGAACCTAGAATGATCTAGGATTATGTATACATGTAAGAAGTGTATGAAATATTCTAGAAAGTAGGGAGTTCTAGAATATTCTCATTGCTTGAAGGGGGCTATAAATAAAGGTCACTCCCCTCATTTGTAACCAATCAAAGCATTGAATAAAAGCTTCCAAGTATTCAGGTGTGAAGTTTTCATTTATCTCTACTCTTCTTCTTAGAATATTTTGTGCTTGCAAGTCCAAGCGTCGCAAGAGTTTGGCTGATTTAATGCTATGGAAGAGCGCTAAAGCCGCACGGGAACTTGAGAGAAGTTAGTCCGTGACAGGCCGCTTACTAAATAATTTACGTTAAATGCGGGTCTTCGGTTCGACCCTACGGCCCGCATTTTCTCGAGTCTTTATTACTATAATAACCCCCACGGCCTCATCTGCCCTCGTCTCTCTCGATAGCCTCGCATTTCTTCTGCTCTTGTCTCTCGCGATTGCCTTTCTCAGTCGCTCCTCTTTCTCTCACGTCTCTCTCCAGCGGCAATGAATTGCTTGTGCTCCTTCCCTCTTCCCTCCGATCTCTACAAAGGGTTGGCTCTGTGAAAAAATTCTCTCCACTAATGTAATCTTGACTAAGATAAAAGAAAAGGAGATTTTTTTTTAATATAAATATATTTTATCATTGTAAGATTTACATTCATACCGCTCAATTTTTATGTATTTACATATCTAATGCCTAAAGTTCACTCTTTACCTTTATATCGCTCAAATTTTTTTTCTCTATTTACATAATCTTATTAACACATTTGATTGATATATATATATATATATATATATATATATATATATATATATATATATATATTAGTTCGAATTGGCATCTTCTATGACACCATGATTTTTTTTTTGTTGGAATTTTATTATATAAAAAACTTAAACACGTGCGATAATCATTTTTCAAATATTTGGCTATAATATTTGCTTAATAATAAGAATATGATACATTAATATGATTTCTTTTGTTATCCTTTCCATGTGCCTATATTGGGCATATATATTTGCTTGTAATTGAATAAATATGTGGGCCCTTAACCCCCTTCCAAACAAAAAAAAAATTTTACAAAAATAGCAATATTCTGAAGACAAGTGAGAAAGAAGTAACAAGTGGTACAACTATAAAATAATTGAACAAACCCTAAACTAAATATATAAATTACAGACATCACATAGAAAATAATAATTAAAAAAATTTAATATTACAATAATTTTTTTATTTTTTTTTGTTTTGGAAAGGGTGAGTCAGCAGAGCTTTGTTAGGGCTATTAATGATCCGATTTTGAATCGAAATAGATCAGCATGAAATTGTTTCGAATGGATTGAGTGCGGCTCCAGATTGGCTAGTGGTTTGTTATATTCAAATCGAGCGAGCTTGGCTTTAAATTAAATTCAAGTTCATCCGAGTTGAAATCGAAATGTCGAGCGGACTCAAATTGAGTTATTCGGAACCTTTACAACTCGAAATCAACTCGATTCAGCTCCAAATCAAAATGAGGCGGCTCAGATTGAATTATTTGGATCCTTTACAATTTGAAATCAATTCGAAAACGGCTGGTGGCTCGTTATAGTTGATTTTATTTAACATTACATACATAATTTTTATGAAGAGAATACTTCGAGCCAATCTCAAGCCAAAAAATCCGATCCAAAATTTTGTGTTGTGGCACTGTTTCGAATCAAAATTTGAATCAATTTTAGAGCGATTAACAATCTCCGGGCTGAATATACAGCCCTAACATATTGTAATTCTTAGTTTTGTATCAAATTGTGCTACAAGTTCCAACACTATTACACAAATATGCCTACAAAATATATAAAAAAACCAAAAAACAAATATGACAAAAATACCCCACAAATTGAAAAGACCACTTGTATTGATAGCCTGCCATGAAATACAAATAAGGCATTCACATACATGCCACCCAATTCTCAAGTATTTACATATTTAACACCTAAATTTTGCTTTTTTCAATTATACCACCCAAATCTTTCATATTTTCTAAAAAAAAAAAAGTGAAATACATATTTTTATGCATATATAAGGTGGCATATAAGTAAAAAAATTGAACTTTAGGGGTTGGATATGTCAATACACAAGAATTGAGTGGTATGCATGCAAATCATCCTTGAAAAACAAAAAACAGCAGAGGATCCACAGCAAGTAACACCAGAAGGATAAAGGGCTACATAGGAAAAATCCCAGTTTTGAGCTTCGGAGATTGCTTGAAGGCTACAGTGGGAGCAATCCGGCAGCTCCTCCTCTGGTGCTCGAGAACAAGCTCACCTGCAATCCAATCCAATTTCTCCATGTTCGTCTGCTCGCTGATTCTTCTCCCCCCAAACATAACAGATTCCACATTCTTCTGCTTCAGCATCTCCTCTGCAAGATTTAGCAGAACTTTCACATTTGCGGAGCTTGGATCACTGTCGACATCAGCTCCACATCTCCCTGCACTTGGACCGTTGGCCTGCAATCAGGGCCATGGCCATGGCCGCCGGAGCTCAGAAACAACAGAAGAAATCCATTTCCATAATCAAACAAGTTAAAAGTCAGATCTTTGCTCGCTTTACTGTTTAAGATCAATCAGAAGAACATTGTTTGATCGATTTCTGGTCCCGTATGGGACAAAAGTGATTCATTTTGCTTTTAAAGGAGAGATGAATGATTGTGGTGATGAAGATAGCGGAGAAAAAGAGAACAAAACGAAGCGCCCTATTTCTCCTCCACAACAGTAACACCCCCTACCCCAGCAACTAATAATAGAATTTCGTCCAAAGCTATAAATGAAACCAAAAGATTGCATTTTTACCCCCCAGCAGACAATCGAACACATAGATACAGACCATTATTGATAGCAGAAACGACGAAGGCTTATCGTCGTTTCTCGCATTAACGACGAGCGCGACGTTGCAGGTTAGCAGAGAAAGGGAAACAAAGGGGAATCGTGGTGTACCTGAATACGCATATAGTTGGCGTTCCGGCAATCTCCGAAGGCCAACGAAACCGCATGGTCTACCAGATCGGCGGCGCCGTCGGAAGATATACGGGCTATTGGATGCGCCCACTCCTTTGCTCCCCATCGCCGGAGCTTCTGATGCTCTAAACGGCCGGCAGAGGTTTCCGGCAATGAAGCTGCGGCAGCTGAACCGCAGCCAAGGGATAGAACCATGAGATCCTCGACTCCACGCACGAAGGGGAACTCCTGCTTGTTGTGGAGGACGTGAGTGATGGCCGCAGCGGTCGGATTGCTCATCGCTAGGCCGCCGTCGACGCCTATGCAATGGGTGGAGCGATCCACCGACAGCATATCGATCGGCTCGAAGCGGCCTAGCTCCGCCCATGTTGCCCTGCAGACTTCCCATAGGCGGAAATCAAAGCTCTCGTTTTCTAACGCGTCGGCGCGCGAGAAGACGAGGGGAGCCGAGCTATGGAGGTCGTAGCAGGGGATGAGCACTGGTTTCACCGTATCGCGGAGCGTAAGCGATTCCCCGAACGTTTCCTTCATCGTCATCTCCATTGCTCTCGTCATTTCAGCCATTGCTCTGCGACAACCGCTCGGGAAAACGCAACGGAGGAGCGCCGGAGACGAAGAAGAAGAACCCTTACGATAAAAGCGACGACCTTTATCCACGAGAATGCGGTAGGTGTCTTCTGCGCGGAAAGCTGGGCGAGAGTTGTCGCGAGTGGCGAATAGCATAGCGGTGAAAAAACCCCCAACTCCAGTTCCGGCGGCGAGATCAAAGTAGTCGGAGATCCGAGCATTCGAATCGCCGGACTTCGATTGAAGTGCTTTCTCCAGGTATGCTAAAACTTTACCCGGGAGAATGCCGCGCATTCCCACCCCACCACCGCCATCGATGCTGAGGATACAGACCTTTCCTCTCTGGGATTTGATCGCTGCGGCGCTATCGGAGATAGCAGAAGCAGCTGCCGGCGATTTCGGAACACAGAGCTGGTGAGCTTCGTCGTACCCGAATAGAAACTTGCTCTCCAAAATGGAGAATATCTCATAGCTAAGCTTGTCGGTGTCAATGCTGGGTTCCTCATCTCCATCCTTGCTCGACACCAACATCTCCTCCGCCGCGGCCATAAGCGCCTATCTTCAAAAATCCAAACAAAAAGTAACATAAATGAGAAATCAGTAACTGCGCTCGCCTAAATTTAACATATTTTGTTACAAATCAGCGTCAAAATCTCAACTTGGAATAAATTGAAACTACCTTTCCTTCCCTCTCTTTCTGGTATTACCCTCTCCCACCGTCCCTCATCGTCCCCCTCTTTCTTTTCTTCAAACACCTCCGCCTCAAAATCTCCGCAGCAGTGAAGCTTCCACTCTTACGGCCGGGAGTCCTCTTCTCCCCTTCGCCCCTCTACTTTCCCTATAAGCACAGAGCACGCGCACAGAGAATGGCGAGCGAAGAGGGTAAAAGTAGAAAGAGATAGAGAGGAGAGGAAGGAAGAGGAAGAAGAGGAACCGATGAAACGCGGTTAAGAGGCACAAAACGACACAGGTGATTCAGAGCATGTCTTACTCCGTGCTCATATCCTATGTCGCCACGACAGATACAGCAGCTTCATTCCCACCACCACCTCCTTCTCTCTCTCTCACTCTCTCTCTCTCTCTAAAACCCCTTCACTGCTTCTCTCTCTATCTCTAAAACACATTCATTGTTTTAAAACAGTCTTAGGTAATTAGTTATTAAAATAAACTAAGAGAAGAGAAAGTGATGATAAATTTATCGCGGAAGGTTGGTGGGATTAAAAAAAAAATGGTTGATCCGACGGCTAGGATTCATTTTTGGGCTCTAGTTGCCTCGGGTTCTTAACTCTTTCAGCGACTGCTGTGATCGTGAGCCTCGACGCCCTCGCCACGTTTATCTGGTTTTTTTGAAAATAATTAATTGTTTAATTAAATGTACATTAAGAGTTTATATGTATAAATATATATATTAAAAAATATCATTAATATTAATTCTCTTCGTGATTTTAACATAACAATATTATTTTAATAAATATAAAGATTTACATACCTACCACTTAATTCTTAAGTTTTTACATATCTAACCACTACATTTTAATTTTGTATTTTATTTTTTTATAAACTTTGGTGGTAGATATATGAAAAAAAATATTTATGTATTGAATATGTAAATAGATAGAAATTGAGTGGAAGTTATGCAAATGATCCTAAAAATATTTATTATAACCTTCTTTTAATTATTATTCACTTATACTTTACCCTTCAATTCTTCTACATTTAATATCAACTTTAATTTTAAAATAAGTGTAAGATTATTATTTTTAAAATAAGTATAATTAACCCTAATTTACAAAACATAAGCAAGAAATTTAAAACGGTCCGATAATCTTAAATCACTCTTTAATTATAGTGAAATTGCTAAGAACATATAATAAGAACAAATTAGAAAGAAATTCAAGGATTAAGTTTGGTTATAAGGCTACTTTCATTAGGAAGCTTATTAATGTTTTTAAGGAGCTGCGAGTTAATTAAATATAATTAAGTTATAGGACTTCATTAACAAATGATATTGCACACCATTTTACTTATCCATTTGTGGAAGTATAATTGAAGTGTGCTAAAAAAATTATAAATAAGGCAAGAATCTAGACCACTCTTATTGGATAGCCTAGAGAAGTTCCCTCGATCAGATGTTGCTTTGTAAACATTTAAGTGTTTTAGTAATGTCGGTATTTAATGAATTTATGTTCCTTAGAATCATATTTTAGTGATACTCAATTTGACTATAAATTTATCAAACTTTTTCAATTATACACTGAAAGCTTTCAAAAAAAGTTTAATTGCTTGATCTGAACCTGATTTAACTCAATTAACCCAATTTTGGTATCATCGGATTAGTCTCATCGAACTGGTCAGTTTGACTATAAGTTTATTAAAATTAGAGTTCTGAAAGATTTTTAATCAAAGTTTGATTATTTTTTGCTCAAGAAATTACATCAAGATAATAATGGATTGATGATAATAGTTTACCACTGATAACATATTATATTTCATGTTGTTGACTATTAAAGGTTAGAAGTCTTAATTTGGATGTGAAATGACCAAAACTTAACCAAAATCTAACTCACTTTCAACCTCATTGACACAATCCAACTCATTTAATATAAGGCATAAGTATCACTCATATTAAGTTCTAGTTATAAATTCTAGTCTGCGGGTCAAATCAAACCCATCCGAGAAGTTAAATTTAACAAGATTCTAGACTTGAACTCAACCCAAAAGTTAATCAACTAAACTTAAAATCTAAACATTTCGAGTTAAGCTCGGGTTAGATTCTTTTTCGGCATCTCTAGGTAGAGTTAGCTGCAACTTGACATCACTCATCAATTCAAACTCAATAATAAATCATCATATTTATTGATTGATTTGTTCTGCCTAAAGTTCCGTTCTGATCAAATTGGTCAAAACATAAGTACTCTTCAATGATGCGGTCAAAATGCCTTGCATCACATATTATACATAATATACCTAATTCACTAATTAATTTGGGGTGGTGATTCCATGCAAACTTAAAAGATTTGAAGCAAAATAGGAGCATTTGCATACATACCACAGAGTTCTAATGTTTTTTACATATCTCACCCCTAAAATTTCATATTTACACAGCTCAATTATTTAACATCACATCAAAATTGCATTATTATCAATGTGTTTCCATGCATAAGTTTAAAGATGCTATAAATGTTAGAAAAATGAAAGTTTAGGTGAGATGTGTAAATATATAAAAAGTGTGTGCTAATATGTAATTTTCCCAAAAATTTAAATATAAGTCGGATAGGTTCAACTAACTGAACTTCTTCCCTCAAGTCCAATCAAACCTTTGTCTGCTAGTTTGGATTCACCAGTTTACATCAATCAGGTTATATCATTGAATGGCATTTTAACTCTACCAAATTTACATTTCTATGCATAGATGAGGTGGCCTGTGTAAAAAATAAAGATCAGGTTTAGATATGTAAATACATAAGAATTAGGTGATATGTACGTAAATCTTCCTCCTTTTATTTAATGATGAGAGCCTTTTCAATGAAGTAAAATTACAGAGAATATTTATTAAAAATACATGCGACAACTTCTGCGATCTAGCGTTAAAAGGACAGAAGATGCATACAAGAAAAAATAGACCCAATGATATATATACTGGAGACCCTTACATATTATGAAAAACCATTGCCCATTCCAACACAACCCCAATTCAATTCATTAATACAAAACTTCGTAGATAAAGATTCGGTACTGTTGAGTGTTGGAAGATTCACGATGATAGAATAATAATTCAACGTCTTAGCACTGGCCAAAGATCGAGCGCACACAAATAAAAGAGGTAAGCAAGAAGAGACCTCAATTTTTTACATGGAAATCCTTTGAAGAGAAAAAACACGGGGTCTAGCCTAATTGAAAAAAAATCATATCTGCTATGAAATTGCAAGTACATTGGCCCACACTTAAATTAGAGAAGATGGAATTATAATGTTGATGTATAAACGATAGTTCAGTAATAATAGTTGCAACGAGCCGCAAATGTCATAGTTAATTGCTACGAAAGAAGTAGCTCGCCACGAATGTTGTAGACGGTAGTTGTAGCACTAGCTCGTCATCAAAGCTGTAGTTTAAAGTCATGCTAGTAGTTGATCACGTAGGCAGTAGTTGGTAACATTAGTAGCATTAGTTGGCCACTACAACCATAATATAACGTTGGGAGTGTCTGTAGGCCGCAAAGGCCGAGTTGAGAGCTTCATGAGTTGGTCATATAGGTTGTTATGAGGAGCTATAATAATATTTGTATACCATAGAGGTCAAAGTTGGGAGTTCCGATAATGTATGTAGGTCAAAGAGACAGGAATTGGGACTGCATGAATTGTGAGACGTTCGTAGGCAACGAAAGTTGGAGTTGGTTTATTAATTATGTAGATCGTAATTGGTCACATAGATCATGGTGATGAGCTTCAATAACATCTGTAATACATAGAAGTCGGAGTTGGAAGCGCTACATGACTTATAGATCACGTAAGTCGTAGTTGGTCATATAGACCATAATAGAGAGATGCGAGGAGACTTTAGAGAAAGGCAACATTGAGTTTGATGATTGTAAGCAATTATTGCAGGGAGTTACACCGTATTCGAAGAGTGTTATTACACTGTCATAGGGCTGCGTCATTGCACCATATTCACGATGCATTGTTTACTAACCGTGGGGCTCATAGTTGCATAGTATTCGAGGAGTATCATTGCATCATATTCGATGTATGACATTATATCATCATCGGAAGTGCGTTGTTGCATTGTAAGGAGCGCATCGTTGCACCATATTTAAGAAATATTATTACAACTTATTTGAGTTGTGTTGTTGTTGTGTGGTCTGTGTTCAGAATGTGTCATTACATCATCTTCGTGATGCATCATGACTCCACAAGGGGCTTCGTTGCAACGAGCAAGGAACAACTGACAATAGTCAGCGGCTATGGGAGCAGGAAGCATTCATCCAGTCTGACTTTTTCTCTCTTTCTAACTTCAATTTCCTCTTTCATAAAAAGAGTAAGGCTCCTTTTATAGATTTGGGAGTGTCCTCCATACAAGGAAAAATATCTTGAACACTCCATCAACAAAGAGAATCCCACGATTGAATTGATGTCAAAATTGAGTGATCTTAGACTCGTTGGAATCATCTCATCAAAACACTAGATTCGACTATGAGCTCATCAGATTTAGAATCCATTTGACCTTTCAATTAACCATCCAAAACTTCCGACTTGATTCAAGCTTGATTTCACTCAAGTCTATACCAATTTGGTCTTATTAGGTCCGTCTTGTCAAGTGGATCGGTTTGACTATAATTTTGCTAAATCAAAACCCTCTATGATTTTTTATTTGAATTTGAAAGTTTCTTACTAAAATAAATGTTTTGAGATTCGTGCCAAATGCAAAATTTGTTGACTACATATCAAGTATAATTTTAGAAAATATAAGAAAAAATACGTACCTTAATTTCTAAGATACCTGCAACAACAACAAAAATACACAACCCCCCAATTCCTATGCATTTAAATATCTAACACCTAAAGTTTACTTCTTACATTATACCACTCAAACCTTTCACATCACATCAAAAATACAACCATCTTAACTTAAAAAAAATGAAATACAACTTTTCAGACAGATAAGGTGTCATGTAAGTAAAAAATCAATGTTTAGGTGTAAGATATGTAAATACTCAGGAATCGAGTGTTATGAATGTAAATCTTTCATATATATATATATATATATATACATATATATATATATATATATATACATATATATATATAACATATAGCTTTCTAACTATGGTCAACAAAATAAACAAAATAAATTTTAAAACCTTAATTCGATATCGTACCATATTGTCCAACAGTGAAAAACAAACACTTGCATGCTGTAAAGTTGGCCAGATAGTCACTACAGGCTCTGCAACAACAGACACTAGCTGTTGTACACATACGAAAACTTTACCACTGTACCTGATTATCACTGCTCATTTCACCGACAGCCAGTCATTAAATAATAATAAAAATAAACAAACTTAAAACAGATTAAATTTTAAATATATGTTTATTAAAAAATAATTACGATTGTATCAATCAAAATCAAATTTCTCTTTCATGATAAATAAGTCCTGTTCAAATTTGCAGAACTGAACTCAAGCTCAACTCCAGCTTACCCCTCATACAAACCACGCAAGTCCAATATATTTTTACTTTTTACATTTTTACCATTCAGATCTTTCATATCACACAAAAGATATCACTATTTTAACTGCTTTATAAAAAATGAAATACAGTTTTTCATGCATAAGTAAGATGGCATATATACGTAAAAAAATAAAGTTTAGATGTTAGATATGTAAATAAATAGGAATTGAGTGGTATGGATGCAAGTTTTCCTTATAATATAACAAACAGAAATATAAGAAATATCTAAGAAGAGCGTTATTTATTAGTCCGAAATTCAGTCTACTCTGTCTCTATCTCAAAGCATTAATGACACAGCATCACAAAAAATATGTAATTAAATTATAAGCTGGTAAAGCAAGATGAAAAAAAGGCTCATAAATCAGGTAAAAAAACTATAACTCATCTTTCAGATCGGTTTTGTCTCCGCCCTCGTGCTTAGGATCAGAAACAGACTCTGCTTTCGTCGCTGAAGCTGGTTTCTGGAGCTTGAATGGAATTGAAGCATTTTTCTTTAGGAATTTGTAAAACGCCACCACTGTGCGCTCCGTATCAACAGTGATCTACCAAACGCCGCAAACCATATTTATAAGAAAATTTCATAATTCAGTATCATCTTTTACTAATAATGTAATTATACTAATAACAATAATTCAGGTTCACTATAAAGCCACCAGATATTTATTTTCGAAGTAAATGAAATATTTGTAAGGATTAAAGATAGAGTTTAAAATCATATACCGGATCAAAGCTCTTGTTTCCTGCTGGAAAGAAGAGGAGTGTTGGGAAACCATCAGACTGAAACATGCAAACAAAATTTGTAATTTAGAATTTGTAAAATTCACTATCATTCATTGCCAAATATTTGAATGATAAAAAGTAAAACAAAATTCCAAGATTCACACACATACTACTCAATCCAACGTATTCACATATCTTACACCTAAGGTTTCATTTTTACCCACGTACCACCTTTACCTATGCATAAAAGGTGTATTTCACTTTTTTAAAGTTACAATAATAATATTTTTATATAGCTATAAGAGATTTGGGTGGTATAAATGTAACAGGTAAAACTTAAGGGTGTTAGACAAGTAATAAATAGGACTTGGGTGGTATGCATGTAAATGCACAACAAAATTTATTTTCACTCGAAATCTCCTCAATAAAATAAAAAAAATAGGTGGTTAGCATGATTTTAGAGAAGGTTGCGGTCAAATGGTCCACAAGCCCAAGCAAAACAACAAGAATTGGGATTGTTACATGTACTCATGTAGAGGACTTGAGCACAGTTATCAATAGATCATGATGTTTTTTTTTTTTTTTTTTTTTTTTGAAATGTTGACCGTCAGAATAAAAAATTTGACAAAATTTATATAGAAGGGATTCAACGAATTCAATCACATGGCCTTAACAACGATCAAAATCTTTATCAATTAAACTGGTTGAGAATCGGTAGTGGAAAATTAAGAATATTAGCGTAAAAGTTCACATGAGTGTTGTTTGAACAAAGCAAAAACTAGTCAATAAAAACTTAAATTAAAAAATAAGGGGCGTCTACATGCATACCACACAATTCTTACATCAAGCATAACACCCAAATCTTAAACATAACATCAATAATACGAATCTTACTAATTGTTTAAAAGTGAAAAAAAAATTTTCATGTATAGGTTTAAAACCTCAAAATGCTATAAATATAAATATCAAACATGAGGTGTCAGATATGTAAATGCATGAGAATCATGCGGTATGTATGTAAATTTCTCAATACAAAATACATATAGCCAAACCTTGGCCCGAGGATGCTCATTTGTGGTCCCATCCATTTTTGCTATAACAATAGAGTCAATGCCTCGAAGATGCTTCGCAAGTTTGTTGTATGTTGGTTCCAAAGCTTGGCAATGCCCGCACCATGGTGCATATATCTGGTTCAAAGTTCTTTATAAGGCTATTGCAAAAACAAGAAAAAAAAAAAAAAAAAAAAGATGATTGAGACCATGGATGTAAGTATTAAAGATAAATAACCTCTAGAAGAACATCCTTCGACTCATCCAAAACTATTTCATCGAAATTATTTCCGACTACTATTTTCACATCACCATCATTCTGTGTAACAACATCAAAAAGTCAAATGGCGTAGATGATGGGTTTAAAGCAATAAGATGGGTTAAAGGAAAATAATTGTTCCGACATACAGTCTCAGGAATCTGATCTGATTTATAGAATGGCTTGAGCTTATCCTCCAAGAAATCTTCTGCAAAAACCTAGAAGAAAGAAAAAATATTGTTAAAAATGCAGAATTAAAATAGAAAAAGACAATTGAACATGATAAATGTGTTAATAATGGGTTCACATGACAAAAAGGGCTGTCAAAAGAGCTTGTTGTTCGAGAACAGCTCGTTTGAAACTTTGGTTAAGCTAGCAAGCTGAACACGAACAAATTTTTTTAGCTCGAATCATAAACTTTATAAGATGGTGGTGAGACTTGCAATGATCTATTGTGCTGAATGTTGGCCTTTAAAAGAGAAGCATAAAACTGAAGTGTTGCCGAGATGAGAATGATTAGGTGGCTGAGTGGCTTTACTCTTAGAGACAAAATGCGAATTAAATACATCTGTGATAGGGTTGGTGTTGCTCCAGTGACATACAAAATTAGAGAGTCGCCTTAAATGGAATGGTTTGGTCACATTAAACGTCGACCATCTCATGATCCAATTAGGAGAGTAGATGTTTTAGATTCGACTTATGTTAAGAAAGACGGAGGTAGACCTAGGAAGACTTGGGCTTATTTTATAAAAAATGATCTTAATTTATTAAAATTAGATGCAAATATGACACTAAATAGGACGCAATGGAGAAAAAGGATTCATGTAGCTGACCCTACTTAGTGGGGTAAGGCTTTGTTATTATTGTTGTTCTTGTTGAATAATAAACGAGGTGAACAATAACAGCTATTTGTTTAATTGTGTTCAACTCGTAATAAGGAAATTACACACACACACACACACACACACATAGATATAACACACACACACACACACACACACGAACTGGTTGGCACTTTGGTTGGCAGCGTATTGTAAGTCTCTTGGTGTCCTAGGTTTGACACTCGCCTCGAATAGCACATTATCAGCCTTGGAGTGGACTGCAAATATTGCAGTCCATATATACCTAAATTCAAATCATCATATATACCTAAATTCAAATCATCAAATATACCTAAATTTAAATCATCATAGCTCGTGTGGTCATGTAGTTTTGTGCATTTTATTGCATTGGAATGATACAAATTCGAATCCAATGCCCTACATCTATTTATCCTATAAATTTAAACGAGGCAGTTTTGATATGAATACGAACCAGACATGAACAAAAATATGTAAATCGAGTGAAAACGAACACAATGTTCACAAGCTATTTCGAACATGAGCTAGTTTGAACATAATAGTTTCAAACGAGCCGAACATGAGTCGAGTCTAAGCTCACTCAAGCTTGGCTCATTCACAGCCTAAAAAAAAGGCATCCCATTAAAATTAAAAAAAAAAAAACAGGTATGTAAAATGTTAAAAGAGACATGATAGCAAAGTGTGTTCACATAACAAAGATATCCCCATTAGGACATCAATTCAAGGATATTCTTAGGAAATTATTTCAAGCAAAGTCAAAGGAAGATATATAGCTTAATTAGAAAAAAGAAATATTTACATTCATACCAGATAAGCATGGCATTCATATCTATAGCATTAAGTGAAAAAAATATAATTATTACTAACTTTTTCAAAAGTGAAATACATATTTTCATGCATAAATTTATAAAACTAAAGTTTGATATATGTAAATGTCTCCATCAAATATCGTTCTCTTTTGTGATGACTTCCATTCCATCCTTCTCATTCGTGCATTTGGCTCGTCTCTTCCTTCGCATCAACAATTGCTCCATACACGAATCTCCATCATCTACCACAGATCCAGAGAAATCTCTAACGATATTGTTCGATGCTTATGCACGCTGTCGGCCAACATTTTTTGCTTTAAAAGAATATAAGTTTTAGTGATTTAGTTTAATATAAAAAGGTATATAATTTTGGAAAGTAGTTTTGAAAGTAGTGTATTTTAATTTTTTGAAAAATGAGACCGCCTGGATCTCATTTGTCCAGTAATTTGCATAATCGTCGCTTGATGTCACAAATGATACTACTTTCTCGAAAGAATAATGTATCTCTGCGACGGTAGACCAATCATACGAACTAAAGGATTCGTGACATCCGTTTGATCTCGCGAACCTTTATGTGTGATCGACAAGTTCCTCTACCTAATAGAAAAAAAATAGATAGGGTTTATTTTACCCAGGTTCAAGTTCCCATAGCAATGCACCTCATAGTTAATTACATCTCAAATGACTGGTGTCACTGCGAAAACTCTCGATAACGATTAGTGGCTTGTCTTCGAAGATTCGAGGTTTAGGTTTTCGCGGTAGGACGTGGAAAGCAAGTGGGAGTGGCTCAAATGGGAACAGTTATTTTCGTGAGTCCAAAGTAAAGAAAAGCGTAGGGGATGTCACGGATCCGAGGCGAACCCCAATGACTTCCCAACTATCCTTATCTTGGCATTGCGTTTTGGAGACGACGTTAATTAAATGTTTAATCCCGTCAATTTTATTATTTGGGACTTACACTTGCATAATACCTGATTATGCAAATAACTCGCAGAGATAGGAGGTTTTACGTCGTACCGTACGACAACCTCGAACCTAAAGCGAGTTAGGACTACGTCACACTAGCAATACGTGGTTCTATGAAGCTAAGAAGAGTGAGGATTACTGCCGCGTGGGGGCGAACTACCTCGAAGTCCTATATGTTGTTATTTAAACTAGGAAGGTTTTGCTGAAGAAGATCCTCTTGTCGCTCAATCCAAGCTCCACAGCATGTTGTTGTAGAATGTCGACCACCTTCGCTTGTGGTTTGTTCCATGCTCCTTATTGAGATATGATCCCAAGGTCTACGGTTCAAATGGTTTTGTCGAGTGTGTTCCAATATTTCGAGGTTATGTTGTTGTTTTCGGTCTAGATACTGAATAAAGTAAATTAGCAAGTAAAATTGCTAGAAAGTAAAGCGCGATAAAGTGGATTGCGATGAAAGTAAATTACAGATAAATAAGCCGTAAAAAGCGTACATCAGGCATCTCATATCGATTAGTATAATTTGTATTACGAAGTATAAGATGACATCAGAATGGATTTAAATAAACTCACAGAGGAAGTAAGCTCGACACTGAAAGTCGAAAAATAAAGAAAACAAATCGTAGAAATCGCAAGAGAAACTCGTAATCACATATGAAAGATCGGAGCCAGGTATAAGACATTGGAAAAGACGGGAGCTCGAACCTAGGATCATGTGCTTTATCCGACCTCGGATAAGAAGTTACTGAGCCGACGATCTAGGAGGGTAATCCTTAACCCAATCCAAGTGACTAACCATGACACTTTATATATTTTATAAGGAAAAATTCTTTTATTTTCATGCAAAAGTCGTTTAAGATTTTATGCAGAGTTCTTTTAACAAGAAAAGAGATTTTTATTTTTGTTTTGTAAATATTTTAGTAAAATAAGTATAGTCACGAGCGCTAATCACTCTAATCGTGCTTAGAACTACCGACGACCCAAGATCACGGAAACACTCTAACAAAGAGTCGGCGAATAGTACCACCGGTCCTTTCCTCTCCCCTTATGGAGGGTCCTCGAGGTAGGAGATACTATTTTAATTATCCCTCGTATCCCTCGTATAGCACACATAAGCATTATTATCATCGCCCTCGCCACCTAGACATCGGACTTACAGCCGGTCAGATGATCCATATGTGACAACAAATGTCCCCGATTGCTGGGGAGGATGCGAGTGTAATCGCTCGGCTTCAAATCCTGGAGCATTGGGTTTAATATTGGTTAAGTCATTTTAGGAATTCCACGATTGATTTAACGAGAAAGGTGAACCAGCCTCGGTGCGATTCTGCAGTATGGTGTCTTGATCGACCGTGAATTAGGGTCGAGTGTCTGGTTTCATTGCGCGTTTGAAGGTTAGGTGGATGAGGACTGCTCACTTAGGGTGTACTCACAGGGTTTAGGAAGTCCGCAGATTAAAGTTAGGTGGGTGACTCACACAAGGCGTGCGCCAGGTTTAGGAAGTTTATCTCTGTAGGTTGGGTAAAGGAGGTTTCACCTAGGCGTACGCTACAGGTTTAGGAAGTTTATGTTGTGGGTTAGGTAAAGGAAGTTTCGCCTAAGGCGTGCACCTAAGGTTTAGGAAGTTTATGTTGTGGGTTAGGTAAAGGAGGTTTCACCTAAGGCGTGCACCTAAGGTTTATGAAGTTTATGTTATGGGTTAGATAAAGGAGGTTTCACCTAAGGCGTGCACCTAAGGTTTAGGAAGTTTACACTCTAACTTGTGCTTGAAGTGGCTAAGAGTGACTCATCCTTCCTCAAATTAAAACAGAAATTCCCCTTTTTTGTGATTTAACCGTTTTAAAAAACAATAAAAAAAAACAAAGAAAACCGAGAAGGCCGGCTCACTTCCAACACAAGCAAAAGCCAAAAGAGAGAAAAATGCAAGTGAACCGGGCCAAAAATCACAATTTTAAGACCTCCAACGACCCGGGGCTGCAACTAGCAAGCCTATGCGGCGACTCTACAAGCTCCTACGGCTTCGAGCTGCGACTCGATGCTTCTCACAACATCCTACAATGATTTGCAACTCCAATCAACGATTCGAACTTCCGAACAAGCATTCTATGCTTTTCAGACTTCCAAATATTCCAAGTAGCAATTGTATGACTTCCAACAACAATTCTATCCTTCCTTCAAGCAATTAACGATTATGTTAAACCTCAAAACAACGAACTTAACAGCTACACAAACACCAAACAACACCTCTACAAAGCAAAATCCAAGCCTAACAGACTATTCCAAACGATCAACAAGCACTTCTACGAGCAAATTCCAGCTTCTCACAAGCAAGCAATCGCTTTCCCATGGCTTTCCGCAGCAAACAACAGCCCTCACAGACACTTTCTAAACAACAAACGAGCATTCTACAGACTTCCTACAAGAGATCTACAGAGCAAATAGCAATAGCTTTCTAAACCTCCTACAGCAGCTAACAGCTTTTATTGGCTTTTCAAAACTCTCCAAGCAGCTTTATACAGCAGCAATCAACATTTAATTAGCACAAAAGATCAGCATTTAAAGGCTCCTATCAAATGCATTTAAATCGCCATAGAACACTTAAAGATCGTAGCAAAATAAGCCCTCGAACTGTCTTAAACTATATATTTGAATAAGCCCAAAACAATGTACAAAGACTTCGAAGCCATAAGCAATTTGACCCAAACATTTTTTTTATGGAAACCTCCCTCAAGCATCATTTAACACAAAGGAAAAGAAGGGTATTGACAATGTTTTAATTGAAGGAATATTCACTTTTGTACCACAACTTCTATGCATTTACATTTCTGACACTTAAATTTTGCTTTTCTTTCATTTATATCAATCAAAACTTCATATAGAATCGAAGTTACCACCATTTTAACTTTAAAAAGCGAAATATAACATTTCATGCATAAAGCGAGGTTGTACATATGTAAAAATTGAAATATAGGTGTTAGATATGTAAATATAGAAGAATTAAGTGGTATCTATGTAAATCTTCCCAGGTAAAAAAAAAACAACAATCATATGCTCGAACCCATAAACAAATCAAAATATCCAAAATAAGCTCTATGACGCTTGCAGTTGAAGCGACTACAAATTTATTTGAAGTCAAATTAGAGCCAAAATAAAAGAAAAGGTAAAATTGAATCAGAACACATATCATATTCGCAGATATAAGGAGCTGAAAATTATGAATAAGTAAATCCAACGAGTGAGGCAAATCCCAACGTCATTGTTTCATCTAGGATCATGGGCTCGCATACATCACAAGCAAAAATCAAATTCAGGCATCATCGAACAAGAACCCTAAAATAATCAGAGATCTAAAACAGTATAGGAATGGCAGTAGCTGTGGAGTCAATGCCAACACCAACCTTAGATCAAGGGTTAGAGTCTACCTGGAGTCGATCGAGAAGCGGGAGGACGCCGAGCGGGAAAGGGGCTTCGGTCGCGAGCGGGAGCGTTGAGGTTCTTCGGTGCGGGAGACGAGCGCATGTTCGAGTGCGGGGAAGGCGACGGCTTCGGTGCGGGCGAGTGCGGGCGAGGGTTTTAGTTATCGGGCGAGCGGGTGCGGGATCGAGAGGAGCGAGCACGAGACGAGGGCTTCGATCGCGAGCATGAGAGGATTCTGTCGCGAACGGCTTCGGTTCGCAGAGGGGAGGAGTCGAGCGGGTGAGCTGGGGGCTTCGGGTTACGCGCGAGGAGCAGGCGAGCGGGATTCGGAGGGCTGATCTTGATCTTGGTGCTCGAACAGGGAAGGAGAACTGATCTTGATCGAATGGAGAGGAGAGGCGATCTTGATCTTGGTGCTCGAACAGGCGATCTTGATCTTGGTGCTCGAACAGGGGAGGAGAGCTGATTTTTTTTTTTTCGAATGGGGAGGAGAGCCGCCCGTATTTATTGACGCATTTGGGCGCCAAAATTAATTCCTCCCCTAATTAATTAACATTAAATTAATTTAAAATTTGAGTTTAAAAGAAACAAATGGGCTGGGGTGAATAACCCATTTGGACCTGAATTAAACCTAAGTCGAGCCTGGATTCACGTCCTGCAAATTTTAAAAAAATGTGCATCGGTTTTCGTGCTAACAGCTCACGCTCGGAACCACAGCAATATGGGTACGCTTCCTAGCTAAACTCGACGTCCCGGACGCATCCGTGTGGTCCGTTTCGTCATCCGAGGTAGTCCGGACAAGTTCGCCGACGGTCGGGCCAAAAAAGTGTCAAATTATGGTGTGCGCGAATTCGAACGTCATTAGGGGTTTACCGAGGCCGTACGCCCCTATGGGAACTCGTTTTCGAGCTCTCGACGTGTTAGTCCTAGCCGCTCGCAACGAAGAGTCGAGTGTTTGGGACTCACTCGTGCAGTGCCTACGAAAATGGGTCTAGAAGCGGCTCGAAGCTCTATGTAAGGTGGGCTCCATTAATAATCCGCTAGGATGGTCAGTAAAGAACTCCTAAAGCTAGATCCTAGGGTCTAAAGGGAATAGCCTAAGACCTCATTAAAATGAGGTCAACACACGCACGAGCCGTCTCCTCTCTATATGCGTAAGGTTTTTACTTTGTCTCTGCCTCTTCCACTTGCGATGCTTTATCCCCTCACGAACAAGATTGCATGCCATGCATCTGACTCTTCCACTCGAACAGAACACTTCACCTAGTTGATTTGTCACTTCCGCTCGAACATAATGCTTCTTTTTGTTGATTGAGGACCAAACACATCATAAGATATTCCTCTTTAGTTCGCCACGATTGGCTAAATCAAAAGGCTAAATCAATAAATAAATTATGCATCTGCCATTGATTTGGCTTGCTCTAGCCGACATCTCACGGGTCACCGGCTTGAAAAGGTTTGATTACCTCTCGTTGAATGCCAAACGTGTGGTAATCAAGAGTTGCACAGCTCTCTATAGATCGTGTTTGCTCATGCAGCCAAGTTGTCAAACTAAGGATCCTCCTCTTGCTTTAGTCTAAGCAATACTCAAATTGAGCTTCATAGCAGCAGGTTTACTCAATTTGAGCTTCACAACATTATCATAGACATACACGACATGCCTCAAAGTAGCATCGAGATCTAAGCCCCTGACTTCTATTTTTATCATATTTTCCAACAATAATTCAAAATCCAATACGTTCACCAAGGAACAAATTAAGGAACTACAGAAAATTATTAGTAATATTTCTAGTTCTGGACAAGCATCACAATCTTCTGTCCTTGTTAGCACAACAAGGCATCGTATCGCATGTTTTTATTATCCAAAGCAATAAATTAAAACCTTAAATAGTTGACTTTAGAACCTAAAAACATATAACGGGTAATATCAACTCCTTAAAAAATTACAACTCATGTACCATTTACTCTGCACTTAGAATAATTAATGGTTCATTCTCACCAGTAGCGAGAACTGGATCAGTCGAATTAACAAATGATCTTCACCTCTATTCTATTCTTTATATTTCGAAATTAAATTGCAACCTACTCTCAATCAACAAATTTACTCGTGACCTAAAATGTGTTACTAAATTTTATTTCAATTGTTGTAATTTTCAGGTTGTGGATTCGAAGAAGTGATTGGCAATGCTGACACGCCTGGTAGTCTATAGTTTCTCAAAGAAAATAATGTCATTGATATAGGCAATATCATCCATCAAGTTGAACTTCTAAGTCTAATTCAAATTTGTTTCAGTTGAAAGTAAAGTGTTGTTGAATCATTGTCGTTCTGATCATCCAAATTTTACATACATGAAAAAGAAATTTCCACATTTTATCATCCAAAAAAATCCAATATTTTTCGATGTGAAACTAGTCAACTTGCAAAATATCTCATATATGTATATTCCAATTTGCAAAAGAAGCATTCACATCTTTTTCCTGTAATTCATAGTGATATTTGAGAACCCTCACAAATAAATAACATAAATGAGCTATAATGGTTTGCATTTTTCATAGATCAGCACATAAGAAAAATATGGAAATTCCTTATGAAAGAAAAATCTAAAACAACCACCATATTTCAATCCCTTTATTCCATGATTCCCTCAAATCCAAAGCAAAATTCAAAATTTTAAAACTGATAATACTAAAAAATATTTTAATTTTATTCTTAGTCCTTATACTTCCAAGCATAGTATTATCCATAAAAATTTTTGTGTTGATACTCATAAAATGAGATCACAAAAAGAAAAAATAGATATGTACTTGAGGTGACCCGCACAATTATGTTGTTTAATCATCTCCCTAAATATTCTTGGGGAGAAGCTATTCTCACAGCCACATAACTCATCAATAGAATGTCTAATCGAGCCCTAAATTTTTAACTCCTCATAATGTTCTCATGAAATCCTACCTATAAAATCGCTCTTTTTATTCTGACTTGCCATTTTATTGATCTTTGTTCACATCCATCAATAACGCTGCACCAAATTTGATCCCAAGTCATCTAAGATGCACTTTTCGTGGTTACTTATCCAATCAAAAAGGGTACAAATACTACTCTCCAGCTATTAGAAAAATATACAACTTCGTAGATGTTAAGTTCTTTGAGAGTCAATCTTATTTTCCTAAATCTAAAATTTAGGAGAACTCTGAGAGAATATCATATTTTGGATTTATTCGGATATCCGACCAATTTTCCTTTAACTGAACTAAATCAAGCCCCACAATAAGCTCCACTTGTCTCTACTTCACCTCCACTAGCTCCAGTTGAAGAACCAAACTCTGTCACAAAAACAGTCCCAATCTATTCCAACTAAATATGATACCAATCATTCGAAATTTTGTGTCTACACCAAAAGAGCCACTGAGCATGTAAAAAACATTGTTAACTTAGGACTGCAAGAGCCTGAACCAAGTCCTCCACTAATCATAATAGTTTGAATACCTCAACTCTACCGTTAATCAACCAATTGCACACAGGAAAAATATTTGAGGGTGCGTTGGTCATCCAATTGAAAGATACGTAGTCTATGAGAATTTGCTACCTTCTTCTCGGGCTTTTGTGACAAACTCGATAATATAAAAGTTCTCAACTCTATCCAAGAGGCTCTGAAGATTCTAGCATGGAAACAAACAGTTGAAGAAATTCAGGCTCTAGAAAAGAATAACACATGGCACCTACAAAGTTAACTCAATATGATACCAATCATTCGAAATTTTGTGTCTACACCAAAAGAGCCACTGAGCATGTAAAAAACATTGTTAACTCAGGACTGCAAGAGCCTGAACCAAGTCCTCCACTAATCATAATAGTTTGAATACCTCAACTCTACCGTTAATCAACCAATTGCACACAGGAAAAATATTTGAGGGTGCGTTGGTCATCCAATTGAAAGATACGTAGTCTATGAGAATTTGCTACCTTCTTACTGGGCTTTTGTGACAAACTCTGATAATATAAAAGTTCTCAACTCTATCCAAGAGGCTCTGAAGATTCTAGCATGGAAACAAACAGTTGAAGAAATTCAGGCTCTAGAAAAGAATAACACATGGCACCTACAAAGTTAAAACATGAGAAAAAACTTGTATATTGCAAGTGAATATTCAATGTCAAATACAAAGGAGATGGAAGTGTAGAGAGATTCAATGTCAGACTGGTTTCCAAGGCTTAACACTGTCATACAAGATTGACTATCAGAAAACATTTGCTTCTGTTGCCAAAATTATGATTCGGGTCTTACTCTCTCTTACAGTGAATCAAGATGGATCTTTATACCAACTTAATGTCAAAAATATCTTCTTAAATGGCAACTTTGATGAAAAAGTTTACATGGCTATAGTTGAACAATTCCGAATTCTTCTCCTACATGGTTTGACAAGTTTGTTAAAATGGTGAGATTACAAATGGATATTATCAGTGTCAAGTTGATCATACTCTAATGATTAAATCAAATTCTAACAGAAAAATTGATATACTCATAATATACGTAGATTATATTATCATGACATGTGATGATTCAGAGGGAATTATCAGACTAAAAAGAATGCTTACAATAAAATTTGAGATAAAAAATCCCAGGAATCTCCAATATTTTTAGGGCATGGAAGTAGCTCGACCTAAGAAGGGAATTTTCATATCCCAAAGAAAGTAGATCTGAACTTGTCAAGTAAAAATGACATGATCGGATGTAAATCAGTTGACACTCCTATGGATTCCAAACAGAAGTGAAAAAGATAGCACTGTTGACAAAGAAAGATATGAAAGTCTTCCAACCAGATTATTTTACCTATCACACACGAGACCTAATATTCCATATCCAGTGAGTGTAGTACGCCAACAGATGAATAACCCAAATGAGAATCATTAGAAGCAATAAACAAAATTCTGAGGAACTTGGAAACAACTCCTATATATGGTTTATTCTTCAAAAGATCTGAAAACCTTGAGATTGAAATACACAGAGATGCTAGCTAAGTAAGAGAATCATTTTGCAAAATCTGAATATCATGTTCTTGCCTTAAGAATATGTGAGGGAATGTGGAATCAAAGGCTATTAACGAAACCTAAGGTTGAGATTAAAAACACAATTAAGATGTCCAGTGATAACTAAGCAACTACTAGTATAGCCAAAAATCTCGTGCACCATGACGAGACAAAAAATTTGAGATTGATCGACACTTCCTCTCAAAAGAAAGTTAATAATGGAATTGTTCAACTCGGCTATGTTCCTACACATGACTGCAAAATAAAGATATTCTTACCAAAGCACTAAAAGGGTCAATCATAATGAATTGAAGTCCAAACTTGGTTTATATAATATATACATTGTATTTTTGTAATTAGATATTTTCATTTTTTTTTTACTTCTTTTTTTTTTTTGGTGGGATTCCATTTTTGTTCATTTCATTATTATATATATGTAGTAATTTGCAAAGCATTGAAGCTAGTGAGCAATAAAATTATTTTCATAATTCCACATAAACAATGAGCTTATAATTCCTAGACTCTCTACAATTTTAAACAGGCTATAGCCCTCTTGAAGATAAGTTTAGATGAACTGAACATGGCAAGACCAATCCATCCACCATCATTCGCCAAATAAATGGCCAAAAATAAAATGAAAATAATATTGGAAAGTGAGTCTAAACTCATGACTTTTATAAAAATGGCTAAATCCTTATTGATGGACCAGCTAAATGTTACACTATTATTACAATAATTCTGCCAAGATAACCACAAGGTTAAAATAAATAAATTCAGGATAAATATAAACTTATCTGCAATATTTTGGATTTCTAAGAATTTGAATTATCTTCATGGATAAAAAAAAATTATTTTAAATGATTGTAAATTAAAATGTGAACCAAATCAAAATTTAAAACGCACTTCGTAGAGCCCCTTTAAACATAAAGCGAGGGACAACTATCAGAACTCATTTCTTTGTTGCAAACCAATCATATTCATGCAACACAGTCAATCTTATTATTATTAAACAAATTATTTTTTCCAGGATATTCATATAATGGAACACCACAAAGGCACTGTTCTATTTTAACCACAAAATTTTCATCAAGTCCTATCCTACTCTATATCCCAAGACAGAATAAAGTTTGGCTGAATGCCCGACATTTTGCTCCATAAAACTCCTTAAAAGGCCTTAACAATTTTCAAATACTCTTTTAACCTTCCATTAATGTCTTTTCGCAAGATAAAATTGGCTTAAATTTGATAAAACACCTAACATGACAAATATATACATATGCATATAGCAAAAATAATTTTTTTAATTTTTTCTTGTTTAAAAATAATATATTAATGACTTAATAGATCTATCATCAAAACTAATCAAATATTGTTCTCTTTTCTTAAAGTAGGCATTCATGATAGGCTCAGTAGCTTTATAATATGCTAATGAAAGACCTAATATAGGTTATCACATCATGTTTCTATCTTTTATTATATGTGAATAAGGAAATATTTTCATCCATCCAACAAGAATAAAAATATCAGTTTAAATATAATCCATAATTTTCCCTATTTGGATATGAGTTTGATTAGTCCACTCACTCCTTCAAAATGACACATCAATCATTAATTTAATGCTAATCATCAATAAGCTACCCTTATCCAACCAAAATGTTCATTTGTTTTTTTTCATTTATCTAACCACAGCAATGTCATGATGGTTGTGGATAGATCATTAAACTAAAAATCAAAAATTGATTTTTTTTAGATGAGGATATTCAAAATAGATGAGTGAGATATTTTGATAAACTTTTTTAATAAAAAATTTTGAAAATACGATCGATTTTAGTGATCTTAATATCGTTAATAATAATAAAACTTTTTTTTTATTTTCACCATCACACTAGTAAAATAAAAGTTAAGTAGGGTTTAAAGAAAATGAAGTGGGAAAAATCAATAGAACCTAATGGTATTCTAATAAAAGTGTGGAAATATTGAGAAGGTTTGGAAATTTCTTGATTGATTAAACTTTTTAATATTAATTCAAAAACTAAAAAGTTGTCTAACGAGTGGCTGAAGAGTATTTTGATTTCTATTTTAAAAATAAAGTGGATGCACAAGAGTCTGGAAATTATAAAGGAGTTAAGTTAATATGTCATATATCAAAACTATGGGAGAGAGAAACTGAACATAGGTTAAGGCGCGATACATATAGATTTGTCAAAATCAATTTGCATTTAAGCCAGCAAGTATACTATGGAAGCTATGTATTAATTGAGGGGTTTAATGGAAAATTACAGAAGAACGAGGAAGGTTTACATATCATTTTTGTTGATTTAGAAAAATCCTATGATAAGGCTCCAAGATAAGTACATACGAGAGTTCTAGAAAAGAGATGTGTTGATAATCATATATTCAAATCATTAATAATATGTATATTTGAGTTGTTACTTGTGTTCGAATAACAGGAGTACTGAACAAGTCTTTTCCAAATTCATTTATATTACACGAAGTCTGGACTTTATGTAATAACTGAAATTTTAAATAATAATAACATTATTAATAATATAAATTAAATAAGCAGTACAGAGATAACTGTCTCTTCGGGTTTCTCTTTAGAGTTGCATGCCCTGTTTGAACAAATAGAAACAGAGAACAAACGTGCAAGAGAAAAAGTGGAGTGAGAGAGAGAGCGTAAGAGAAAGGAGAGGAAGAAGGAAGGAGGAAGTTTTGAACCTTATCTGCGCAGCCCAAGTTGAGAGAGGCGTTGTTGTGTGCGAGGGAGGAAGACAGCGGGAGTCTCGCAGGCAGTAAGAGTCATTGCTTCGAGAAGAAGGAGAGGCCAAAGTCAAAGTTGATGCCGAAGGAGGCAGCTCGAGCAAGGAAGAAGCCGTGTAAGTGCAGAACGAGAAAATCGATGTCGTAGCATTCTGGAAGGCTCTGCGATCATCGGAAGAGAAGAGGGATCTAGTGAACCATAAACAAGACTGTGGGTTCGAGCAGGTCTGGTGCGAAGGAAGGTGGTCATGCAGAAGGGACGCTCTTTTTCGTGTGTGCAGAAAGGTGTGGCTGCGTACAACTATCAACTTGGGGACGAGACACGCCCAAGCTTAAGGTGATTTAGATAATTTTTTTTTTAAATAACGGATATACTTTTAAGTTAATTAAATATTATTAGGTTATATAATATCTTATGAATTATTAGCAGAGATTAAATCTGGACAAACAGTTGAATCAAAGGATTATAACAAGAAGGTTTTAGCAGCAGGAATGTGGAGGTAAGGTTATGTGATTATATTTTTAGTTAAAAAATTTATTTTAATTAATAGTATTAATTAATGATACCATGTAGTTATTTATAGATAAATTGGAAACAAAAATTTAGTATTACTAACGTAATTATTAAAAAGAATAATGAATACAAATACATATAATCATAATAATAACAATAGTGATAGTTGAAGAATAATTCAATCAACGGAAACTTGCTTCAATCTTAAAAGTTTGATATTATGTTCTATGGGTTGTTAATATAAACGTAATTGTTATCGCGACGCCAATCTGTTACTAAAGATTGACAATCTATCGTGACAATCGAGGTAAGTAGTTATGTTTTTAAATTACGGTAGTATTTCTTATTTTTAAATATATCATTGCTTACAGTTTCATTATTATGGCTAACGTCAATATAATTAAACTATATTCAATCCTTCATATTGGTGTTCAAGAAATATGCATATTAAAACTTTTGTAGAAATATATGCATTATAGAAGATGTCGCCGCATAATAATTTTTCTAAAAAGATGTCACATTACTATATGACATGTAAATTCTAGTATAGATACATAAATCAGTTATTTAATGACCTATAATTTTAGTAAGAGTGCAACAATTCATTAATAGAGAAATGTAAAGTATATGTGTTATGAAGAATGAAATAGCTTGTATATAGATGTTTGAATGTGCATGCTAAGATTAGTCCAACCCTTATGATATAGGCGTAGGATGCCGTTGTATGCGAACGTGTAGATGTTATACTATCACTCTAGATAATTATAATGTTTAGATTGTTAATCATTGTACCGATGAGAATATATCGGTCGAGGGCGAGTAGACACATTTCCACCTCAGACAACTGAGTAAATTAAATCACGTGTCACTGTGCCGACAGGAAAACATCGGTCAGAGTGTGTTAGGTTATGTTTAACTGTGCTCCTAAATCTTATTTAAATATTTTAAAAAAAAATTAAAGACTAAAACTTGACTTTCCTTTTTTTTTAGTTAACGTAGTTTAGAAGTGAGATAGCTTCTAAATTATCTTTAAGTAACTCATTATGATTTAATCTTTTTTTAAACTTTTAATTAAGATGAATACCAGAAGAAACCATGTTTATAGAAAGCATGGGTGGCAACCTAAAAGGTAACTTGTATTTGGTCAATTTAATTGTTTCCTTTAGTGGATCTTTCAATTAAAATGTGGATAATAATTGTTTGTGATAGAAATTAAATAATATAAAACTTAATTTCACCGTCCGACCGTATATTTCCACCTTAGTTAATTCTAAGCTCAGGGTCGGATCGTGACACTTTAAGCTCGTACCTTTTTGCTTTAGTTGTAGATGTTCTTACTAAACATTTACAGGAGAAGGTACCTTGGAGTATGCTTTTTGTTGATAATATTCTTATTGTCCATAAGTCTAAAAGAGTTTAGGAAAACTTAAATTATGGAGGTCAAGAGTCTAAATGATTTAGTTTGTGTAGATCTAAAAATACATGGAATGTAAATTTTAGTAGTAGTAGTAGATCAAACGACGGGGCTATAAGAAAAAATGAACAGTTAATTAAAAGGAGTGAAGGTTATAGATATTTCGGGTCCATCATTCAAAGTAATGGTGATGTAGATGAGGATATTATCAGTAGAATTCAAGTTGGATGGTTGAAGTGGAGGAATGTATCGGGTCTATTCTGCGATAGAAAATTATTGCTTAGACTTAAAAGAAAAATTTATAAGATGATGTGAGACCTACAATGATTTAAATCACAGAATGTTGGCATATAGAAGAGAAGCAAAAAACTAAATGTTACAGAGATGATAATGCCTAGGTGAATGACAAGCTTTACACTTAGAGACAGTGAGAAATGAATATATCCGTGAAAGGGTTGGTCTAGCTCCAGTACTAGACAAGACTAAAGAGAGTTGTCTTTGATAGTTTGGTCACATTAAGCGTAGATCAGCTGCTGACCCAACTAGGAGAGTAGATGTTTTAGATTTGGATTATGTAAAAAAAGGTAGAGGTAGATGTAAAAAGACTGGCGCATGCTATATAAAAAAAAAGATCTTACCTTGTGAAAAATAAATGAAAATAAGACACTCAATAGGTCACAATGGAGAAAAAGATTCATGTAGCCGACCGCACTTAGTGGGAAAAGGTCGTTGTTGTTGTATTCACAACCATCCTTCATTGATCGTTAGTTGTATACTTTCCCTAAAAATAATAGCTTATAAATTTGCTCAATATATTGAACTTTTCCAATTCAATTTAATTCTTGAAAATATTGAAACAAATTTGTTGGCAAGCAATCAGATGAAAGAAAAAACATTGGCAAATTCCACAGAAGCACCTAGGCAATTAGAAAATTAGTTAGGAGCAGTAAAGCAGTCACATTTTGTCAGGTTATATTATAGTATTTCAATGCTCAACCATAATCCAAGGTAACATTGTAAGTTGTATAAATATGGTATTTTTAAAGAGGAGTGAAGAGAAGAAAAAAGAAGGGCTGAGTGTAAGGCAAGGAGCATGATTATTAATGACATGCCTTAATATTTTCTTGTATGAGTTCCCCATCAAGTATGTATTTTCTCCCATCTTCATTTCCCGAGTAAGCAAGCAACTGCAAAAGAAACATTTGAGTTCAAATTTGCTTAGAAATGCATATCATGCATAACTATAATTCTTGAGAATAAGGACATTAACGACGTAATATTGAGAGTGTAAATTACTTTTGGGCCATCTCCCGTCACTCCAAAGTAATCTGAAACTGGTTTGCCAACATCCTCGTTATCCATCTCCACGTACACAAAGATAAGCTGCAGAAAACACACAAATTGCAATCAGACAAACCATAGATGACTTTTTAAAGGAGCCTATTAAAAAGTTGTTTTGAACCAACTAACGCCTACCTTTCCCTTGAACAATTTTGCAGCCTCTTGGAAAACTGGTAAAAGCTTTTCGGAGATTTTTGATTGTGCAAAGAGCAAAAGCTAATAAAAAGAAAATTGAGTAATATTATTTTTTTTCTGAGAGAAAGGTTAAAAATATAAATAAAAGCAAACAATACAACAAAAGTATGACTTACCTGCTTCTTAATTGGACTCTCAAAGATAAGAGGAGCATTTTCCCTAGTAAAAGTGGTCACCAGAGGAAGCTTGTTGGCAAATATGAAATCAACTACGGCAGATTTAGTGAACTGGCCAGCTGTGTAAGTCATCGACATTAGCATAAATTTTGCTAGGCATCATTTAAAAAAATATATATATAAAAACAAAAAAACTACAACTAAAGAAAATTAATAAACCAACATACCAAAATAAGTCAAATTTTCAGCTTCCTTCTTCAGAAAAACTAAAGAAGGCCGTTTGGATTTGGGGTCAATGTGAAAAAGCTCAGCAACAGCAGGACTCACAGTCTGGTAGAAGTTCACATCATCTTCAAGTTTCGATGCAGCAGATAGCTCCAAACTATCAGCACCCTAATTTTACCAAACAAAAAAAGGTTAGTTAAAATACAATAAAAAATTAATGGGTTGCAAAACAGCCAATATGATGTACTGCATGATGTGCTCTTGCTGTAAACTTGCGGAATATATTTCTACCATTTATGTTTTTTCCATTATCAACATTCTATTTTGCTAGAGTCACGCTTATTGTTTTATTAGATGATCCCATTGTAACAGACTATATATACATGCGCTCGTCTTTGTTAGTGGAATATACAAAAATATTATTACAATTGTCTCTGTTTTATCTCTTAGTGAATTTCCCTGTTTGATTTTCGAGCAGCTTCTATGCCAAATTGGTATCAGAGAATGCATTCCAGGATCCTTGGAGGACGAGAACAAGCAGTTTAGCTACTGAAGGCAAACATACATTCGAAGGCCTTTGGATATCCCAAAATAATCTCACACAGAGAGTGAAGCGTCGCCACCGAGTTCTTCAGATTCTCTGTGGAGATGCAGCGACTGATGCAAATTCTCAAAACAGGAGTTCTTATCAATCCATGATGAGAGCCGGTGGATCAGCAACCATACATGTGCCACATATCAACCTTGCTGAAAGTCAAGAAGTAAGACGATTCTCTGTGGACCATCAGCTAAATCCAAAATCAGAAGATGCCAAAATTAAATTTAGGTTTGATTTATCTAAACCAGATAAGGATGAATACTATCAATTGAGAGAACAAGCTCAAAAGAAAAATGTTGCCCATGATCAAATCCAGCAAGTTCTGAGTTAAATTAGGTAATTTGTTCTTTGAAAGACAACTACACATTCTGCAGAAACTTTTTTGATTATATGTAGGTTCCGCGTGAGAAACAAGTCAATATGGAACTTCGCGGTCAGAGGGAGGAGGTCCATTGTTTGGCAGTTACAGCTCTTACAGATCATAAAAAAAAAAGAGAGAGAAAATAAAAAAAGAGAATGTTCAAAGCTAGCTCCGAATGAAATTTCCTAAGACACTTTCTCCTGACGGCTTTTGAACAGATGTTATACGTCCAGTACTAGGATTCTTCAAAATGATTCCAACCGTTAGTACTCAAAGGAGTCTTACCGTCTAAACATGCAAAAAAACCTTAATAAATCAAAACACTAATTAGTTACAAAGTATACTGGGAGATATATAGAAGGGTTCAAGACAAACTTGAGCTAAACTCTGTTTGCACACTCAAACAATAAACGTTACATAAAAATCACAGCCTGCCAGCAGAGGAAGCTTGTCCCAAAAATTTTTTGTTGGGCCTGTTTAGACCACAATCGACCTCCATCCACCAAAACCTAGCCTAAGTTCCCTTTAGTTCCCGCCAATATCACAACGGCATAGTGAAAATCCCAAACAAACTGAAATATGCAACTAAAGAGAATCCATATTCAAAACCTAATATAATGTGTGAAATTGTAGTTTCCTATTTTAAGTTTTACCACATTCATTCTCTTCTTATTATGCACATTTCTTTCCTTCTTAAGTTTTATTTTCTTTGGTAAATTATAATTGTCGTAATTAATATTGTCTCAGTCGTTCCTTATTATATAAGGAGCAGGGTTGTAATTTGATAACTGAGAAATAAGAGAATATGATGTTCTCAACCTTTCTTCATGGTATCAGAGATAGGGGACAAACCCAGGATCTTCTTTTAGCCGCTAGAGCCTCTCCAACACCGACCAGAGCCAAAATCCTCCCTGCAACCGCCTCCCTGGCTCCTGCTTCCTGTTCCTCTTCCTCTTGAAGTCTCTCTGCGTGATTTTGGTCCCCTACAGGTGTCTCCTAATGGGAGTCCATCTGTCGCTAGATCCGACAAAAATTCTTATAAAACCGCCAACTCCTACAACATTTCGGCATACAGGCGTCCCCCGGAATATAGTCATGTAGCCGCAGACCTATCAACCCATCAGGAACTTTCTTCATACAATCGTCTTCTCACCGATCTTCAAACAGATCTTTATACAAATCTTTCTTCATACAGATCCTCAAACAGGCGTCAACCGGCATGCACCTTCCCTGCAGTTCACTGCTGGCAAACCTGCAGAATCTCCTTTCGGCAACGCTAATGAACCTTTTCGATTAGATAGAGGAGGCATATCTTGCAGTTTTTTGTTCCTCAAACAAGCAACACCCTTCAGTTTGTCGCCAGTAACACCATCCATGAAGCCTTTTTCAGCCCTAAACATGCAATACGGCAAATGAAAAAGTAGGGAATGAAGATGTCTAACTTTTCTCTGGATGTTATTTCTGAATCAGATAACATGAATTTTGCGCAAACAACCACAGCACTCTTTCACTTTATCACAAACCATAAACTCAATGATCATAATTTCCATCAATGATTGCAATCCATGTTTATGCACATTTGTGGAAAAGAAAGGAACATCTCACAGGAGATGGCATAATTCTTGAGTTCACTGATTCTATATCTTGGTTGATCAATTCTAAGAACGCATAGGACATTTTTTTTTTATTTTGAGAGACAGCACAAGAGATTTGAGAAGTTGCCCATGAGACTTAGGGTGCATTTGGGATAGATGTAGTTGTATGAATTCTCGGTTAGAAAGTTGTGGAAAACATGTTGTTTAAAAGCTGATGTTCTAGAAGCTGTTGTTCAATTTGAAAATTTCGGTTTTGAAAGTGTTGTCTATGGATAAATATCTGAAATATCTCACTGCTCATATTAAATAATTTTTTTTAAGCGCCTGATGTAGTTAGAAAGAGAATTCACTGATTTTTAAATTTTGTAATAGCCTAATACAAAAATTTTATCTAATTATTTGTTGTATGTATGTACATATGTATGTACATATATATACATACACACACACACATATATATATATATATAAGAAATAATAATTCTGTTGTATGTGTGTAGATGGCGCGAATTACCAATAAAATTATGTGGTATGCATGCTAAATGGCCAAAAAATTACATATATTAGCATCACTTAAGTTTGTTAAAGGATAATTCTTTATCCTTGGTATGCGTGAAAATGACGTTGTTAGTTTGGAATGAAAAAATATCCAAACCGCAGGGCGCAATCTCGCCCGGTTTCTTCAATTCGCAAAAATTCTGCAGTGCGGTGAATGCGCCATTCCGGCTGAGGTTGCGTACGAACGCGTGAAATGTGATTTTAATCCAAGACGTGGTCCGAAAAATCAAACCAAACACACACTTATTACAGTATCAAAAATATTGTAAAATTGTTTGAGATTGAGACCGAACTGCATAGTCTCCGATAAGAACAATTAATTGTGACTCAAAACTTTAACACACTTACAAAGTATTGGTTACAATTAGATGTGCATGCTTATGTACGGAAGCACCCTCAAGATGCTATATTGTATAAAATAATAGCGGAGAAGGGGCTTTAATAAGAACTTAGATGGGTCGAAGGAAGAATTATGGGAATAAAGTCTCTCCCTAACACAAGGGAAGCCTTTGTTGAAGCCATAAGAGAAGAAAATTGAAAGAAGCTCGTGATGAGAGGAAGAGTTGGATTCATTTAGGATTGAAAGCTCTCCATCTTATACACAACTCTTCTTATGAGTCAAATCCAAAAAGAATCGTTCCTTGTATTAACATTACAATAAATTTGATCAAACAAAAGAATAAATGTTGGAAACTACATGGAAAATTTACAGATTAAAAATCAGGGCGGAGGAAAGACCAAGATAACAGGACCCATGCTGCTACCTCTTCTGAAGAGTTGACCGACCTTAGCCCCTTCACCAAGGAACAACTAGAGATGTTGAACAAATTTCTTTCGAGCACAACAGAGTAGCCTATTAGCTTGATAATACACTAAATTATCAAGTCGCCCTCCTATCTCACTAGCAATGGAAACATTTGATAATTGATTCAGGTTCTTCTAATCACATGACTGGAGATTTTCATACTCTCACTAATTAACAAGAGTTCTCCAATTCCAAATTTGTTTCAATGAATCTCACTCCAGGATTGTTGCGAAAAAAATGAGCCCAAAAATATTCAGCTCTCGATGATGTTATATGTTTTCCAATGTTCCAATTAGATTGCAACTTACTTTCTATTAGCAAGCTCACTCATGAGCTATGCTACCAAATTTCATTCTAACTCTTTAGAATTTCAAGTAATGGATTTGAGGAAAGTTATTAACAGTGTTAACTTGTATCAAGGTCTTTATATGCTCAAGGAAAGTTATTCTCTTGATACAAAAATGTCTTCTTCACCTTCAAGCTCTCATGTTCATAAGTCTGCTATGTTTGAGCGTTGAAAGTTAGGTTTTATAAAGACAGTATCATCTCGGTCATTCTAGTTTTTATTATATTGCAAAATTATATTGTCATCTCTTTATTAACAAAAAGCAAAATTTATCAGTGTGAGACTTACTAATTGATTAAACATACTTAAGCCAATCATTGGTCTCAGTACAAACCCTCGCGCTTTTCTCTATCATTAGCAGTGATACTTAGGGGTCACCAAAATTGAAAACGATCAATGGAGTAAATGATTTGTCTCATTAGTGATGACTACATAACTATTTAGATATTCTTCATGAAGGAAAAATCTAAAATTGCACAAATCCTTCAGTATTTCCATAACATGATTTCCACACGGTTGCAATGTAAACTTCAGATCTCCAAAACCGATAAGGCAAGTGAATACTTCAAGTTTATCCTTGAACTCCATCTTAAAAGGAATGGAATCATTCATGTGACTTATTGTGTTGAAACGCCACAACTAAGTGGGCTAACTAGGAATAAAATTAGTCATCGCGTATACCAAATATTTTTTGGAGAGATGTGCTCATAGCTATTAACCCCATTAATAGAATGTCAAGTAAAATCCTTGGATTTAAAGCTCCTTTTAATATTGCGATGAAAAAATGCTCTCATGTCAGAACCTTCTAATTCAATCTTCCTTTAAAATATTAGGATAAGTCCCTTTTTCACATTCATAAACCAAAAAACACAAAAATTAACCCGAGATTCATCAAATGAATCTCCATTGGGTATGCTTCCAACAAAAACTGAGACAAATGTTATTCTCCCATTTCAAAAAATAATATAACTTCATAGATATTATTTTCTTTGAAAATCAACCCTACTATCCCAAATATGATATTCATGAGGAAAGTTCAGGTAAATATCATACTTGAGGCACTACTCTCGATACTCACACTGATCTAGAGTCATCATAAATTATTTCATTTCCCCACACTTTATGGATGTCCGCACTGATCTAGATTCATCACAACCTATTCTATTTCCCTCTAACCATCATGTCTCTGAAGTTACACCTGCTAGAAAAATCCAACCTGAGATTGACAACAAGAAACTTCGTGTGTATACTAGGAGAAAGAAATCTAATGAATAGGATAAATGATAATATGCAACCACAAAACTGTTCATAATCAAACTTAAATTCAAACATCTGAAGTTCTAAAAGAGGTCTAATCGAGTGGAGAAGACAGAAAAAATTGCACAAGTTAACCTATCCAAAGATTATATTGCATATGAGAATTTATCAACTTTTAAAGTGTTTGTATCTAATCTTAATAGTGCGCAAATACCCAAGTCCATTCATGGAGCACTTAAAGTCCATAATGAAAAAAGCAAATTAAGTGAGAGATCCAACTCTTGACCTAAATGACAAATTGACCTTTACAAAACATTCTCCAGATAAAGACCAGTTCAGAGCAAATGGGTGTTCAATGTCAAGTACAAAGCAGATGGGAGCATCAAAGGTTCAAACTAAGATGGTGGTAAAAGATTTCACTCAATCATATGAGATAGTCTAAGTAACATTTACTTCAGTGGCTAAGTTAAACATTGCAAGGGTTCTTCTTTCCTTGTCGGTGAGCAAACAGTGGAAACTACATCAATTTGATATTAAGAATGCATTAGCCTTGATAAGTAACTGTATAAGAAAATCCCTCGAGACTGAGAAATAAATATATGATTTGTAAATTATCATTTTATAGCCTCCAACAACAATTTTGTCAAGACTATGAAATCTAATGGATACTTCCAATGCCAAGTGGATCATACTCTGTTTATAAAACATGCATAGAGAGGTAAAAATGTTATACTCATTGTTTATGTAGATCATATGATCCTAACAAGTGATAATGAAAAAAAGACTGAAAATATTAATGAGGATTTTTGTCACTGAATTTAAAATTAAGGATATAGGAGCAATGAGACACTTTCTGAGCATGGAAGTAGCTAGATCCAAGATAGGTATTGTGATATCACAACGAAAGTACATCCTAGACCTACTAAAAGAGACAGGAATGTCGGGGTACAAACATGTTGAGAATCCTATGGATTTCAACAAAAAGTTACATTCAAGGGGAGAAAAGATATCTATAGAAAATAATATAAACCAATGACTAGTAAGTAAACTTATCTATCACATACTAGACCTGATATTGCTTATTGTGTTGACATTACGAGTCAACATATGAATAGTCCGAATGAAAAATATTTGGAAATAGTTTACGGAATATTGAGGTTTTTAAGAAGACCTCTAACATAATGTTATTGTTTAAAAAACCCGACAACAAAAAGGGGTACCAATACTAGTTGGACAAGTGAGCTCAATGACAGAAATTCCACTTCTAGATTTACTCCTATCGTTGGGAAAACATTGTCACTTGAAGAAGCAAGAAGGAAGCAATTTCTCTAGAAGTTGTGTAGAATTTGAATACCACACACTTGCTTTAGGAATTTGTAAAATAATCCAAAATTTATTAAATGAGTTAGGATACTCCACTATCAACAATAACAGCAAAAATAACAACCAACATTTATCCCACTAAGCGGGTCGGCTACATGAATCCTTTTTCTCCATTGAGTCCTAATCATGTCAACCATATAAAACACTTCCTAACAACCAAGCCATAATTATTATTGCAAAGAATCTTATGCATCATGACGAGACCAAACACAATGAAATTAATAGAAATTTTATCTTTTAAAACTGTGGAGATATTATTCACTTAATTTATATTCCAACTCATCTTAAAGTCGTTGATGTTTTCACTAAATCTCTACCTCCGGGAAACTTCAATGTTCTAAATACCAAGTTGGGTTTTTAAAACATTAATGACCCAACTTAAGGGGGAGTGTGGAATTATGAGTTTCTTATTTTAGTTTTACTCTCTTTTATTCCCTTCTTATTTTGTCATTTTTCTTTCCTTGAGTTTTCTTTTCTTGGGTGGGTTGTAATTAGTGTAATTAATATTGCCCTATCGTTCCTTATTATATATAGAGAAGAGTTATAAATTGATAATTAAGAAATAAGATAATACAATTTTCTCTACCTTTCTTCAACCTGAAATATATTCATTGTTTTCAGTCAAGCCATAAGTCCAATGAGAGTCCTAAACGGCAAAAAAATATAAAACTGTTAGTAGGAGATGCGGGGGACAAGGGAACACTTAATGAAACATATATGCAAGTAGCCAAAGTAGAATAAGTGTTTGGGGAAAAAAGAGATACACTTGTCTGATTCACAAAAACTCATCCTGACACCACATTAGTCGACTTCACAGAGCCGTGTCATATTCAGAACAAGTGTACTATCAATGAGAAGGTCGGTGATTTATTGGCTCAGTTGCACTAAGAATACAATATCTCAATCAGTAGTTCAAGCTCTGCACCTTAAAACCACCAAACGATTGTAGCCATATAAAATCAGTTAGGTTAACAAAGCTATGTATATCCTCATCTCTTATATGTGTCGTGTCATCTTATCAATTAAAAACCACTTTATATATAAAGTACTTTGAGATGTTTGGACAAGGACATTGACCACCTGATTTTGGGTAGGTAGGCCGTGGTAGTATGAAATTGGAGCTCTATATGATTGTCCCTTCAATTTCTATTCATATGAATGAAAAGGCCAAACACTTAAGGCTTTACCAACTGCAAGTTTGATGAAACCTTCTTCTACCATACATGTTGTGCACGTGGCGAATAGCTCAGGTTTTTTGAAAACCTTCAATTAGACAACATGATACTGATTCAAATATAAAATAAATAGAAGAATAAAAGAAATAACAATAACAACAAGCCTTTACCCCACTAAGATGAGTCGGCTACATGAATTCTTTTTCTCCATCGTGTCCCTATTGAGTGCCATATTTTCATTTAATTCTAATAGATTAAAATCATTTTTTATATAATATGTTCAAGTTTTTTAGGTCTATCTCGGCCTTTCTTAGCATAAGTCGAATATTAAACATCTCTCATAACTGAATCATCAGATGGACAAAGTTTAATATGACCAAACCATTTAAGAGGAATCTCTCTAATCTTGTTAGCCACTGGAGCTACACCAACCCTTTCACGAATAGATTCGTTTCACATTTGTGTATAGCCACTCATCCAGTTGAGTATTTTGATCTCAGCAAAATAAAAGAATAAAAATAAAAATGAGCTCTGGATGGCGATTTGTTAGACTGAAGTCTTCCAAAAGCCAGGGAGAAAAGGTTTGACTACGGGGGAAAGATACTTGTTGGAATTCGATATAGATTGCAAGTTTCCAACAGCCAGAAAGATTTTAGTTCAGCCTCAAGTAGTTGTTCTTCATTGTATTTAAACTTCTTAACTTCTTTCATACTTAGATTATCCAACTTCCACCCATCCATGCTGAGATAGATTTCAAACACCTGCTTCTACGAATACATTTCTACAGGACCCATGGAAAGCCCTCTAAAGGCTCTTCAACGCACTTCTTGCTACAATGCAACGATTGGGAACTCAGTACAGGTTGTAAGTTTCCAACGGCCAGAAAGACTTTAGTTCAGTCTCAAGTAGTCGTTCTAGATTGCATTCAGAATTCTTAACTTCTTTCTTGCTTGGATTATCCAACTTCCACCCCTCCGTGCTGAAATAAATGCCAAGCACCTGTTGCTATAAAAATTTTTCTACAGTACCCATAGACAGCACTCCAAAGGCTATTCTTGACACAATGCAAGGGAACCCTCCACTACTGTATGCTGCTGCTTGTATGGGACAAACACCACAATATGGATTTTCAAGCGCCAAAACCAATTTCGAGAGAATCTTGGATTCCACTATGACCACCGATCCTCGAGAATGAATTTTTCTAGCACATTTTCGGATTTCTTGTTGCAAGAAATTGGTAGAGAACCCATAGAAATGGTAATGATAGGGCCAAGATGGATTTGGACTAAGTAAAGAAGCCGGGTGATCAATTTTGGTCAAATCCAACTATGATCCCCTAGCATTCTCACCTCTCCAAGCTTCAGAAATCTACCAAAAAACTCAGATAAAACTGAAGAAAACTTCTCCAAAAGAGCCTCCCATTCCTCCACAGAAAGGCCTATTTATAGGCAACCTATCCCACATAACTTTTAGACCCTCTAATTGCTAAATTACCCTTAAGAAGGAAATTTAAAAAAAGAAAAAAAAAATATCCTCTAAAAATTAATTAATCATGAAAAAGGCCATCCTAGCAATATGTCAAAGCAGCTCTTTTTGCTGCAGTGGTATCTGAACTCAATTTAGAGATGCATTCCCAATCCCTACCTATTTAAGTCGAGCATCTACTACGTCAATTTGGGTAGGTAGGTCGTGTTAAGTATGAAATTGGAGCTTTATATGACTGTCCCTTCAATATCTATTCATATGAATGAAAAGACAAAACACTTGAGGCTTTACCAACTGCAAGTCTGATGAAACCTTCTTCTACCACACCTATCGTGCATGTGGCGAATAGCTCAGCTTTTTTGAAAACCTACAATTAGATAACACGATACCAATTCAAGACTAAAATAGATAGAAGATTAAAAGAAATAACAACAACAACAACAAGCCTTTACCCCACTAATTTGAATCGGCTATATGAAGCCTTTTTCTCCACTGTCCTATTGAGTGCCATATTTTCATTTAATTCTAATAGATTTAAGATCATTTTTTATATAATATGCTCAAAGTTTTTTTAGGTCTACCTAGGCCTTTCTTAGCATAAGTCGAATCTAAAACATCTCTATTAACCAAATCATCAGATGGTCGAAGTTTAATATGACCAAACCATCTAAGAGGAATCTCTCTAATCTTATTTGCCACTGGAGCTACACCAACCCTTTCACGAATTGATTTTTTTCACATTAGTGTAAAGCCACTCATCCACTTAAGCATTTTTATCACATAAACGTAAAAGAATAAAAATAATAAAGAGCTCTAGATGGAGATTTGTTAGGCTGAAGTCTTCCAAAAGCCATGGAGAAAACGGGAGAAAGATTCTTGTTGGAATTCGATATAGTTTGCAAGTTTCCAACAGCAAAAAGATTTTAGTTCAGCCTCAAGTAGTTGTTCATGATAGTATTTAGACTTCTTAACATCTTTCATGCTTAGATTATCTAACTTCCACCCATCCATGCTGAAATAGATTTCAAACACCTGTTTCTATGAAAAATTTTCTACAGGACCCATGGAAAGACCTCCAAAGGCTCTTCAAGGCTCTTCTTGCTACAATGCAACGATTGGGAACTCAGTAAAGGTTGTAAGTTTCCAACTGCCAGAAAGACTTTAGTTCAGTCTCAAGTAGTCGTTCTTGATTGCATTCAGAATTCTTAAGTTCTTTCTTGCTTGGATTATCCAACTTCCAACCATCCATGCTGAAATAAATTTCTAGCACCAGTTGCTATGAAAAATTTTCTACAGTACCCATGGAGAGCCGTCCAAAGGATCTTCTTGCCACAATGCAACGATTGGGAACCCTCCACTACTGTATGCTGCTGCTTATATGGGACAACCACCACAATGTGGATTTTCAAGTGCCGAAATCAATTTCAAGAGAACCTTGGATTCCACTAAGACTACCGATCCTCAAAAATGAAGTTTTCTACCACTTTTTTGGATTTCTTGTTGCAATTAATTGGTAGGGAGCCCATAGAAATTGCAATGAGAGGGCCAAGATAGATTTGGAGTATCAAACCCCAACTATGATACCCTAGCCTTCTCACCTCTCCAAGCTTGGGAAATCTACCAAAACAGGAAATCCTCCCTGTAACTCAGATAAAACTGAAGAAAACTTCTCCAAAAGAACCCCTTATTCTCTCCACAGAAAGGCCTATTTATAGGCAACCTATCCCACATAACTCTTAGACCCTTTAATTGCTAAATTACCCCTAACAAGGAAATAAATAAAAAAGTAAAAAATAAAAAAAAGATATCCTCTAGTAATTAATCATTTATGAAAAAGGCCATCCTAGCAATATGTCCCAGCAGCTCTCCGTTACAGTGGTATCTGAACCCAATTTAGAGATGCATTCCCAATCCCTGTCTATGTAAGTCGAGCATCTACTACATCAATTTAAGGAAATTGGACCAACCAAACTACCATCTATCCTGTACTCCCCCCTCCCCGGGCGCACCATCCCGTGTTGCTCGAATTAAGATGACAATTGGCATATACTTAATAACAAAAGAGCAATCAACAAAATTAAAAATAAATATTGGTATTAAATGCCAAGGTTAGAGGATAAGACATACAAACTGGTTCGATCCATAATCTTTTCTAAGATAGATTTACGAACCAAATACCATTAGATGCGCGTTAGACTGGGACAGACAAATGAAAAATGACAATCAAAACTCATAAAGAATTATGGCTGGAGAGTCAATACATTTAGTCTGTTCAATGCACCTAACACATTCAAGTGATTTATAAATGTACTTAAAATCATTTGTGGGTCTATTTCGTATTGTTTATTTTGACGATATTTGGATTTTTAGCACATCATTTATCAATCATCTAAAACATTTGATCATGCAACTTGAATCATTCGAACTCAAAAGCTACATATTAATTTAATTAAATGTGAGTTCGCTACTTTAAAAGTCCATTTATTAGGGTTTATAATCACAGCAACGTGAGTTTAAATGGATCCACAAAAGATATCGAACATTTTAGTCTCTGACTGACACCATCAACTTTCTCCCATACCAAGAGTTTTCAAGACTAGGCCACTTTTTTTCATCATTTCATTGAAGCCTTTAGTGTGATTATAGCTTCAATGAATAATTTGTTAAAATCTGCAAAACTTCAACTAGGGCAAGGATCAACAACATGACATTGCACTATTAAAGAGACCCTCGGTACAGCTCCAAGGTTAGCTATTCATTACAAATGGATACAGATGCTTTCGCAGTCAGAAAAAGTGTTGCTCACTCAAGAAGGCCTGCCTATTGAGTTCTTAAGTGAGAATGTAATACCACGAGACAAAAATGAGCAGTTTAAAAACAAGTATTGAACGCAAATGTTCGTGCCCTCAAGTAATAAAAGTATTATCAACTTCTTTATGATTTCAATTTGCAAAGCAATCATCATGCATTACAAGTCATTAATTCTCAGAATGCGGTGAATCGAATGCATACGAGATAGATACTGTTTCTACACATATTTAGCATTATGCTGAAGCATAAATCAGCTGCTAAAAAAATGGGTGACTGATGCCCTCAGTAGAAAATTTGCTTGTTTTAGTCCAACAAAAAAAAAAACAAAGCGACAAATCATGAAGGTATCAAAGAACTCTATATCACTGATAGATACTTTACTTCCACAATGACAACCCAAATGAAAATTACTCCTTGCAGCACAGATATCCATTTAAAGGAAACCAAATGTGTATTCAAACACAACTTTGCACATGCAACTTTCAAAGAAATTCATGCAGGAAGGTTGGCAGCCAATGTCACATGTAATAAGACCTTGGACAAGATGAAAGCTCATATTTTTTTGCCTTTAAAGACGAGATGTCACCTTCCGGATTCTAGATGGGAAGGTCTCAGTTTAGATTTTATTTTGTGCTCAGCACAAACCAATAATGATAGTCGTGAACACATTTTCCAAAAAGGCTCACTTCATAGCCTGCAAAAAAAAACCTTTGAAGTCGTTCAAATTTGCCCATTTGCTCTTTCATGTGATCGTTCAACTACATCGGCTTCCTAGAGGCCTTCCTCCAACCAAGACGTTAAATTTGTTGATAGTTTTTGAGAAAACTTTTAAATGCGTACACACTACATTGGAATTAAATTCAACATATCATACATATACTAATAAGTAAAATAAAGTCATTAATAGGAATCTAGACAATATACTACGATGTTTGTGCGATATCATCTTAAGCAATAGGACAAACTCTTAGGATAAGTCGAATTCAATCACAACTCAATGTCCGGCCGTTCCACTGGAAAATGCCCTTTTAGCATTCTGCACCAACATCACGAGCCATACAATGGACTTTGCAGTGCTTCCAAAATGCAAAAGTAAGATTGCAACAAGCACAGTTGTTAACCATGGTAATATTCAAACAAATAAAATAAAATATAAAAGTTTTACCTAATCCCTCTTTCAGAGTATGGAAACTACTCCCGCTCCAATATCATAATAACGACTCATTTTGATTCATCGTGTCCCAACCGTAACAGAGACAAAAATACCCCTTCCTATTCAAATTCAAGCCCTCACCTCCCATTTTGTTTGTTTCTCATTTGTCCATCTCCCACAATTTATTCCACTCTGGGCTTGCTCCGAACACACTAGTCGAAAGCACCTCTCTCTTTTGAGATACATGTGTCGTATGCTTTCGTTGTTTCTCAACTTGGTCAAATCAAAGTGGATTGGTTAAAGACACTATCCTTAACCATGCATTATCTTCAAATAATGTTTCACGTTTTGGATTGCTTGTACATCACAAATGATCTTCTACCAATTACAATTGAGCTACAAAAGTATACGAAAAAGTTGGGAATTATTTCTCTTACGCCGACTTGACGGTGAAAACTAAGCTTAACTTGATAGTTATTTCAACCATTAGAAGAAAAAAAAAAATTCTTGTTAGTGTCTACTGTCAAAGGAGAACTTCAAATCAAATATGACTATCCTCGCAACGTTATTTTGTTTTGTCAATGACGACGATCCATATAATCTAATCTTCAACTTGGATCCTTTAGATGTTGAATTTTATGGCACCATGCTTAGCAATCCTCATGATCTCATAATTGTTAACACTTTCTTTATTATCAATGACGACAATCCATATAATCTAATCTTCAACTTGGATGACGACGAACCCTCTTACAGCCAATGAAAGTCAAATATCAAACAATCTAGGCAATTCCATGTTATTATGTTGAATTCGTTGCCTCAACCCAAGCATAAGGCTACAACGGCTCATGCAAGGCAGAGGTCCCAACAAAAATAAATCATGTTTAGCCCGACTTTGAAACTAGAAAAATAAAGTTGGTATAGATTGAAAATATAAAAATGATTATTGACATAAAAATAAATAGATTACTTGGAGTATTTTACAAATTAATCAAGAAACGAATTACCCAACTCTAATTTTCACATATTGCTAAAATTATTAGCAGTATATATATTGAATATTAAAAAAATGTTTTGAGCGTTTTTGTTTGATGCATAATCAAATTAATTTTATTGAATTTAATATAAATGTCGGCCAATTGCTAAAATTTGATCACAATATTCGATGTGAAGTTTTCCTCTAACAGTGGACACTCTAATGAAAATTATTCATCTTCCTTTGATGGTTGAAATAACCACCAATTTCAATCAAGTATCACAATCAAGTCTCCAAAAAAAAAAAATGCATTCCTAACATTTTTGTATACTTTACAACTTGGTCGAGGTTTGTAAAAGAACATTTGTGAGGTACAAGTAACCTGAAGCGGGCATCAATATTGTTAACATTGTGGGAATAAGGATAATGTTTTTAACCAATCTAATCACTCTAATTTGACCAAGTCGAGATGCAGCGAGAGCGTACATCACATGTACCTTAAAAGAGGTGCTTCGAATGGTGTGGTTCGAGCGAGTGCAGAGAGAAATCGGTCGTGCAGGAAATGAACAAAGAAGAAATGAAAAAAAAAAGGAGCAAGCGCTTTGATTAAAACAACAATCACACAAAATAAAACCCTAAATATATTAAGCCAAATGTATACCTCAAAATAAAAACTAAAAAAAAAACTAAATTACCCTTTAGTCTTACGCCTCACAAAAGTCTTCAAACTATTTTGAAGGGCTTAGTGTCAACTCAATGGAACGTGAGGTGGGGTATTGGTCTAACATTACTCACCTCCCAAAAAGATAAATTGTCCTCAAGGTTGAAGAGAAAAAACTAATGTTCTATCAAGTTGTATAGCTTTCATAAGGCATCATAATCTCACAATCATTTCCAACTAATCAACATTTTTCCTACATGACGATCCTTGTTACACCTCTTTCAACTAAAATGGCACCAAGAGAACTTCCATATCCTCGTCCTCTCATTCAAAGATTGGCATCTCCAGCTTCCTTATCCGAGAGTCTCATCCCAATATTCTTGAAGGTGACGAAACTCCTTTAAGTTGTAATCTCATCATAAATGAGATGGAAAAAAAGAAGATGATAGATTAAGTATCTACAAGAAAATATTCCAACAGATTCCTTCAAATGAGGCATTGTGTGGTATTTTCTTAGTATCCCCTTTCTTTTCTTTTTGGACTGAAACTAAAACACCTCAAATGCAATATGAAATTTGAATGAGAATATATAGATTGTTTCCAATTAGTCATTGCGGATGCACAAACAAAGAAAGTTTTTTCAGAACTAAATTATGAATGTTTTCGTTTGAATCCGAAAAGTATTATGTCAAGATAATATGTGAAGTTCATCGTTTTATTTATTTTGTTTATAATAAACAAAGACAATCTGTGTTTGCAATCACGGTCAAAATATATGCCCTTTATTCCATTTTGTTGATCACGAAAATAACAATCGAAAAAAAAATAACAATCAAAATAACTTCTCCAATGCATCTAATTTATTGGACTTCATTACTCTCCAGATGATTTTTTTATCACGAATGCAAAACTCTTGTACGTCGCGATCTCGTAGTTGGCTTCCCCGCTAGCTCGATCGCGATTGTATCGCAAGGTACAGTCATGAAGGTGGCAATCCCATCATTGGCTTACCAGCTAGCGTGAATCGTGATTGCATTGTGAGGTTCAATCACAGAGGCACGTAGCGCGATGGAGCCTGCACGGCACGATCTCATAGTTGACTTCCTAGTGAGCTCAAATCGTGACTGTATCGTGAGGTTTGGTCACGAAGGAAAAAAAATGGATGTGAATCGCAAAAGAAACAAAACTTGCTACTGCGAATCGTGAAAGCATAAGTTCGGCTCGGATACCAATTTGATTGAAACGAGACAATTTTGCGTAGGAATTAGGGCAAAATAATAGATTCTATTTTGTTGGTACCAAATCAAAACGATACTATCCAAAAGACATGGAAGATATGCACCTACAATTTGAGAGGCATGTGATATATCCCAAACCCTAACCCTAAGATTCAAGACAACAAATATACATAATTGAACCCTAAAAATATTAAGCCCTATTTATAACCCACAAGAATAACTAAAAAAAAGACTAAATTACGCTTTTAGTCTTATGCCTCACATAAGTCTTCAAACTATTTTGGTAATCTCGGCGTCGACTCGGTGCAGCACAGGACTGACAGTGCCGTAAGTTCGGTCTAACATCTAAACCGAATGATAAAGAAATAGAAAGTGACAAACATAAACATTAAAATGGCATCAAATAATGTTCAACATGATTCATCTAATAAAGGAAACTACTTCCCTATCCTCTACATTAACAAACTCAATCCCCAAATAGCTATCTATATCCCAACTGTTTTGCATCAATTGTATCATTGTTGGTTTGCCACTTCTTGTTAGAGGTGCATATTAAATTTAACTAAAAACCTAAACTCAACCTTACATGCGGGAGCTGGCTTGGACAATGTTTAGAACGAATCCTATTACCCAAAAAGAAAATTCTTAAGCACAAAAATAAAGTTCACTCAATGTTTAGAACAAGGAGAAATGCAAATCATATCGCCTATATTACAGATAAAATTGACTTGAAAAATTAAGGAAGTCCATGAACATATTAGGTTACAAAAACTCAGAATCAAAGCATTCAAACAAATCACTTGATTGTGAAATATGCTGCAAACCATTAAGGTGGTTCCAGTGGTTTTGCTAAACCATGTGTACAAGAAATTACCACTAAAGAGTCAAAGAAGCCCAAGGTAAGTTTACTTTCAGATGAAAGTATTTTTTCAGCCTCTTCAATTGTTGTTATATTCTGAACAGCAGGCCCGATCCTCTTCTTAATCCAGGTAACAATAGCATCCCTGCAATGCAAGTTTCAGCAAACAATAATAGCATTATATTGACTAAAGCACCCAATATGTCATAATATTAACAAACCAAAAAAAAAAACAAAACAAACAGAGAAAAGTTGAAACAATTAAAAAATATCAAGATAATGATAACAAAGTGAGAAATAGTCAAGTGTGTGAGATATGTAAATATATAAGAACTATGTGCAACATATGTAATTTCCCTATGTAGAATAGTAGCTTTAGGTGAGAGCTGAACTTGGATTATCAGTGAAGCTGAAATGAAGTTAAATTTCAAATATTACAAAGAAAATTTTTTATTTCCTTTTACATTAAAGCACCAAAGATTCCAAGCCAAGTTTATCTGGCATGAACTATTAGAAAGTGATGAACTAAATTGCAAAACTCACTCCAGCGATTTTGTTAATAAGTATCTCAAACTAGTGTTGTTATTTTATGCAAAATGATAACAAAAAATTGTGCTAATTGCCTCGGCCTTAAATCAGACAGAAGTCAATATCGGTCTAAAGTCATTTCAGGAATTCATTACACCTACAGGCATTTCCACACTTCATGCAAACGCAAGTGGCATAGAAGTATAATTTTGAATCAGAAACAATTAATGAATCAACGCCATTAAATATAAATCAAAGTAAGCAAATCCATCCTAAATCAAAAGAAGCATTGGAGTAAGCTTAGCAATTCAAAACGCAAAACAAGTATACTCATTCTGCATATCACCAATTTCCCCTTCCTCTTCTTTGGTTAAAGATTCTTTTTCAACTTTCAAGGTTTCAAACTCACTTATCAAGAAGCAATCGGTAAATAAACCAAAAAATGAAATAAAATCAACATTCCTTCCTCTAAATATCTTTGAGCGGGCTAAAAGCTGACGATGTCCTGAATTCCAAGTAAACCATGCTATATAAACAAAACGAGCCGAGCACGTAATAGGGCATCCAAACAGACCATTAAAACATTTTTTCTCCAGCCTAAATTTGAAAATATTGCAACATGCTTAAAACTTAAAACGAAGCCCTCATAATAGACAATACCACTGCCTGAGAACAAAACCAAGTGGTTACTCAAGATCTAAGCAGATCAAGCAAGAAGCAACAGAGTAACGAATATAAAGAGTCAGCGGTCAACTTACTTAGCTCTCTGTCCCGAGTAGGGCCTGTGAACTCCATCAACGAAGAAGTAAATGGTAGGGAAACCCTGCACATCGTACTTCTGTGAGAGCTCGTTCTCTTCCGTAGCATCAACCTTCGCAAGCACTACGTCCTCCAGTTCAAGCCCCGTCGCTGCCTCAGCGTATTCTGGCGCTAGCGCTTGACAATGCCCGCACCACGGCGCGTAGAATTCCACCATGACATGCCGGTTCTTCTCTATGAATTCACTGAAGTTACCACCCGTCAGCACAACTACATCCTTCTCGTCTACCTGCAGCGGCGCCTCGTAAGATCCGTGATCCGAATCAAGAAAGTCGCCTTGATCCAGCTCGTCGTCGTCGAATTCGTCGTGATCGTCCACATCCGACAAGGCATGGTCGGGGCTAGGGAATCCGCGAGAGGCGTCCTCCTCGTCGCCGTCTTCGAGGAAGCTGAGGTCCTCATCAGCGTCATCGGAGGCGGGTTTTGTGGCGGAGGCAACAGAACCATGAAAGAGGAGGGCGGCTAGTAGGAAGGCGAGGAGGATAGCTCGAGATGACATCTCCTCTCTTTTGCTCAGACAGTCGATGGAGAAGTGGAAACTATGGGGCTGTTTGGTAGCCGGCCTTAAGCGGCATTTACGCAGGAGGGCTTTGGTCTTCCGGCGAGGGTTTTAAGGAAAATGGGGCACACATAAGAATTTACATATCAAACCTTGATTTTTTTTAATTTTTTAGCCCATTTATCCATGATATTGTGGTTGAGGGAAAATTATCTCGTATGAACAATCTAAACATCGCTGCCTACGAAATTCACAAATAATTACTGAAAAATCAGTGAATAATCTCTGAGATCGTGTATTTCAAGATTATCTGGAGGTTATTGTAGTATTATTCCGAATAACTAGCGAAAAACCTCCTAATAACGCTCCAATAACCTCCACGGTTTCACTTTTATATTTTTTATCGGTTATTCGGGGTATTGTGAAGTTATTGGGAGGTTATTGCTTCGAATAACGACTATGATAAGCTTGCAATAACTATGCAAATAATCACGCGGTTCTATTTTAATTTTATTCACGGATTTTTATGGGTTATTCGTTAGTTATTCGGTGGTTATTTGTGAATTTCGTACGCATCGCTGCGTACATTGTCCGTATGAAATAATTTTCCCTGGGTGAGAGTTCAAATTAAATATATTTTAGATGCATGAGTAAAAAAATATTAATGATAAAATCAATCTTTTTTGTGTTGAGATATAAATACATAAGAATTATGTGGTATATATGTAAATCTTCCTATTCAAATAATTAAAAAATAATAATAAATAAAATTATCTAATAGGCTTTTCTTGGATGTGTACTTTCATTTCTTTTTTAACATTGATGCGTGCTAGAAAATTCGCGGCGGTAGAGTAACAATTATCGTCTTAGTGTTGTACGAGAATTCGACACGCACGCAAATGAAAATGGAGCAAGCGGTGACTCAGGAAGTTTTTACGTGGAAAACCGTAAAGGGAAAAACGCGAGTACGGCTGAGTTGCGAAAATCCGTTATTGATAAACGTTTACGAAATCACTCGTCACGAGACGGGAAAGGATAATTATGTGATATAGATTATAACGTTGACTGACAATATATGGATGATGGTGGTGGACGACAATCGACGGTGGTTCGCGGCGATCGGCAGTGGTCCACGACGATCAGCGGTGATCGACGGCTGTCGGCGATGATCGACGGCTGTCGGCGATGATCGACGGCTATCGGCGATGATCTGGCTTGTTCTTCTCCTCGAGTTTTCGGACTCAGCCTTTCCCACCTCTCGTATGAGAGTTGGGGTCTATTTATAGGGTTTTGGGTGCAATTAATGCAACCATTTTGATCGGACGGCTCCCCTCGATCAGACGGCTTTTAAGGGGCATTTGATGACCTTAATGATGTCAAATTTGAGTGATCTTGGGCTCGTTGGATTCGTCTTGTCGAGACGCTCGATTCGAGTATGAGTTTGCTTAATGTCGGCATCAATTTGACCTTCAATATGTACGAAAAGCTTAAAAGTGGTTTAATGACTTGATCGGGTTTGATTTGACTTGGATTGGTTTAATTTTGATATCATTGGGTCCGTTTCATCGAGCAGGTCGATTTGATTATAAGTTTGCCGAAATCGGAGCTCTGGATGACTTTTTATCCAGATTTGAACGTTTTTTGCTCAAAAGATTGCATCGAGATTTGTGCCACGCTTTAAGATTCGTGTCAGATGATGAAAATTTGTTGATGCCGTATCAATCATAATATAAATATCGAAATTCTCTTATGAATCCTATATTAGACTGCACTCTACTAAGTGTAAGTTTGGATTAATATGTTGTGTTCGAATCTAACTTAGAATTTGATTAAAATTGATGGACCCAACAAATTATTGACTGGACAATGACCCATGTTGCCAATCAACTTTGGACTGACACAAAATTTAAATGGGAAGTTAATCGAGTCAACTCAAATATAAATTTTTATAGTGAAGTTTAAATCATAGTATCAAATGAAGTCATTTTTTTTTATACTTCTAATCTCTATCTTTTAACTATGATTGATTAGATTTCGGCCTTGCCGTCACCCTTTTTATTGGTTTCACTACCAACTTCCTTCTTCGATGACTCTTATACAAAGGAAATATTACGTGCAGTCATTCATAGGTGCGGTTTAAAAGTGTGCACCTTGAGCACACCCATCCGCACACACCGCTCATCCACACAATATTTTTTCATCTTTTATGATATCTCTTCTCACAAGTAATCTACACCTCTAATAAATCATGAAGCATTGCAAATTATTGCAAAACATTATGTTGTAATATTGTTTAATGGTTGATGTGGTAAGTGTTTGTTGCGATTGAGCACATCTCTCTATACTTATATATGTTGGTGCAATGAACCTCTTAAGAGCAGGATAAATTAGGAGTGTGATAAACTTACAGAGCACATATAAGAACTTCATAAATATTACATCAGGAGTCCTGATACAAAACTGCATCTAGACTTCAGTTATTGTCTGTCACGTATATATAGTCCGGCCCCACTATATATTAAAATATTTAATCTTTTTACTTAAGGGAGCCGGACTGTACACGTGACAGACAGTGATTGAAGTCATCATGCAGTTTTGTATCAGGACTCCTGATGTAATATTTTTTCGCCGGGATGAAACTGGAAGTCAATTAAGCTACAATGATGAGAGAAGAGTAGATCATAGCTCTAGAAATTTGAGGCTGTAAAAAAAATCATCTATAACTTGAATGTTAAGAATAGACCATAAACAATGCTCATGAATGTTATCAGGACGAGGAAAAGACAAGCAACCATTAATAATCACATCCCTTATTCGTACTTTTCATATAAAGTTAATCCATAAAGTCATGGATAACAAAAGAAAAACTATTTACTGTAACTGATAATCTGAAAATAAAGAGAGCTTCTTATCCTAACAAAACAGTGTATTAGTTTTAAAACAATATCTTTCATCCTAAAATAAAGCAATGCATCATAGTAGTTAGGTTCTACAAAAGCTTAAACTTCATCAAAATGTTTGTATTTGACATTTTTTTATTGGCTTCTAAATTGTAATATTCTGGGTAATTTGTTGATTCTAGCAAACATTGCATTTCTAAGAATAAACAGAGAAACCAACAGTAAATTTAGTTAAATAGTTGATAGAGTTGGTCTTATTCAGAAAAAATGTCAAATGAAGTATCACGGGGCTTCCCAGCGTGGACGCGGGACGTGAATGCGGGCTTCCCACATCGATGTGGGACTCACGAACACGACAGCGGGAACTCCCGCTAGCAAACAGACCGGTCTATTGAAGACTGGTCGAGGGTAATCCCGGACCGAGAGGCCCAGGCGAGCGGAAAAAATTTGCATGCAGAGGGCGTACGCAGCGCTGTATACGCCCTCCGATATGAGCGCCACGTATGCTTTATATGCTTCGTATGTCTGTCAAAGCAACGAGGGATAGTACGTGGATGATACGATGGAGGTTACGTGAGATAACGCGTGAAGCACTCGTGTACTAGTCCATGTAAGCATGAATGGCGTACGCAGCGCTGTGTACGCCCTCCGTATGCAAATTTTTAGCAGGCGAGCGGCCTCCTGCTGCCCTCTCCTGCTTCCGTTTCTGTTTCTTCCACATATGAAAGTATTTTAATGGCTATTTCTCGCCTCAATACCTCTTCCTTTTGTGTGGAAGCTTCCTTCTTTGGTTCTTTCCTTTTCTTCATCAATGAGGGTCTATTTATATGCTTGTTTTTCGAGTTTGTAGAAAGTTTTTGTTGTGCGTTGATTTCAGATTTCTTGTGTAAATTACTTATCCCTTCCGTAAGGTTAAAATATCCTAGGAGGTGGTGGTGTTGCAGCTGTATCTTACTCCGTTGTGGTGGTTGTATCTCCCCTTTTTATCTTCCCTACTTCTTCTCCTCCACTTTCCTTGGCCGCCGGCCACCCCCAACAGCTTCCCCCTGCACCGCCGACTCCCTTTCTGCTGCAGCAACCTGCTGTCCCGGCCCTTTCAGACCCCCCAGCAGCCCGCGGCACCTCTACAGCGGCCACCTTGCTTGAATATAAAGATGAATATATTGGTGTCAGATATGTAATTACATAAGAATTGTGTGATATGTATGTAAATACAGCTTAAAAACTTACAATATAATGAGCAATGATATTATCAAAATAACTATACCTCCGGACAAACATTACATGATCTAAATAACAAAAAATTCACAACATAACTGGGTGCTTATTGGAAGTGTAACCCATAGTAAATTACATTCACATACTGTTCGTCTACTGCTCAAATTTAAATCAAACAGCTACTGAAGAATAACTAAAATATCTGAGACGGATTCTGCTATATAGATCAGAATCTGCTTAACTCTATACTCTTCAGAATTTTCTAGGGATCAGCATAAGATTGTGTTGTTCCTGTAACAAAATACAAGCAGTAATTATAAAAGATTAAAGAGGCGTCTAAATAAATACCATCTAATTCTTATACATTGACATTAATCTAACACCTAAACTTTGCCTTTTACATTTATACCACCCAAATCTTTCAGATTACAACAACAATATCAGTATTTTAACTTTTAAAAAGTGAAAAAAGTGAAATGCACCTTCTCATGGACAGGCAAGGTGGCATTTATGTAAAAATTGAAATTTATGTGTTAGATACGTAAGTACATAAGAATTAAGTGGTATCTATGTAAATCTTTCAAGATTAAAATGTAAAAATTTCTGATCAAAAGATTTGGCAAGTCAGTTTTCTTAGCCAAGTATCTAAAAGCAACAGACTAGTATGTTGATTGTAACATAGAATACCTGTGTTCATGCAGTTTTTCTGCAAAGGAGGGACAACATGTAGCAGAGAAATGAGTCAACAGAAGCCAATGACACAATGAGCAAAGCTACAAGAACAAGGGTGAGAGTTGCCGTCTTTGCCTGTAGAAATCCGGAGAAATTATGAAATATTATTCAGAATGATTGGATTGCAAAGAGATAAAAGAGATTTAAACTTGAAAAAACAACTAAGAATCATAAAAGAGAAAAATGACAAATGATCCCATGAATTTTCATAGGTGGTCTTTTCAGTCATAGAGTTTATAAAAATTTCAATTTAGTTCTCCAACTCTTTTAATATGTTAGTGAGGCTCTTTCAGCCACCCGTTAAAAGATTTTATAGCCAATTTAATATTTTTATGAACTCTAAGACTAAAAGAGCCTTGCGTAAATAGTAAAGAGACTATTTTAGCACTTTACTGAAATCATAAAGCATGTTATAAATATGCTAGATGAATATTATAGTTTAAGCAGGAACGTCTAAAATTAGCCAAAAAAGGAGGTGCTAGTGGCTTGAAGAAAATCCCCAACACCAAGACACAAATCTGTCTCTTTCCAAGGCAATGATGGTCTATAGGGAAAGGGATCCCTTGCTTCCTAGGGTCTTAAATTATAAGGGTCCATTAGGGCTAATAGAAAAAAGTCTCAAAATAGTCCCCTAACTCTTCACAAGGTGCCATTTTACTCACTATGAAAGTGTCAATTTAGTCCTCAGACTTCATTAAAGTTTATATAAACATTTCCCACGTATAACTATTTTAATCCCAATTTAAAGAATTTATGGCCTAATTTAAAAATTTATAGACACTGGGACTAAAACTGTCCCGTGGAAATAGTCAATTGACTTTTTTGACACTTTGCTCATTTTTGTACTACTACTACAAATTTTAAAAGGCTGCCGCAGTTCTATTTCAGAAATTTTTATAATGAGAAACAATATTTAGATATTGCACAGTAAACAATGTTTATAATCTGCAATCGATGTAATTCAATCTTATATATAAATATCTTAAACCAAATAAAAGGAACTAGCATGGTGCCCTCAAAAACATGGAAAATTAGACTCAAGGATGAATGATGTGCTAAATGATGAATCATAATTATGTTTAACACAAGATAAACAAAAATAAATAATTTCTTGTTACAAACCGTGCTTTCGAGAGAAGGCCATTCAATATACATCAACTGACTAGGCTGCTCAAGCAAAAAAAGAGCCAGAGATCTTAAACTTCTACAGAAATATCAGAAAACACCAATTAGAAAACCCTATCAATCAAGGATGTTCATTATTTGGTCAAAACTGAAAACCGAACTCAACTGAACATGTTCGGTTGATTTTGTTGGGTTTCAAAAATACATTTCGGTTCTATTTTTATAACCTCAATATTCATTTTTTAGTTATTATCTCAGTTTTAATTTGTATATGACCAAATAAACAAAAAAAAACTAAAATTTTAAAATGAAATAGAGTATTCGTGAAATGAAATTGATAGTATACATGTAAGATCTGTGATTCTCGATGTATGTTCATAACCAAATTAAATTTGGTTCGATCGGTTTAGTTTTATCAAAAGTTTTATTGGTTCGGTTTTTTCGATCTTGAATTTTGGTTGCAATCAGTTTGACCAATTCGAAAACCGATTCATCTAAATTGACCAAATGCTCCATCGTATCAATGAATAAACAAACGTGTCAATTGCTTACTGAATAATGTCCTGAATCATTATCAACCAAAATGGTTTCTGGTTAAAATCTTCATCAGATGAAAACCGTTGATAGGGATTTCTTCTTGCTGTTGCACATTTTATATGCCCGTAATAAGGGAAGGAAGCCTGCTGCAGAAAAATTATATAATATTAGTATTTGCGGCCATTTACAAACATACCTATGTATTTAAGGATATAACACCTAAACTTTGCTTCTTACATTTATACCAACCAAACTTTCATATCATATCAAAAAATACCACTATGTTAACTTCTAGAAAGTGAAATACACATTTCATGTAGGTAAGGTGGCATATATGTCAAAATTGAACTTTAGGTATCAGATATATAAAATTGTAAATACATAAGAATTGAAAGGTATACATGTAAATCTTCCAATTATTTAATACAATAAAAAAATTCTCAATTATACAGAGAATGAAAGATTTTCATATAGACCATTTTCAAAGTTAATTGATAATGGATCGTAGCAGGTGGCCAAGTGGAGACAAGCGGTTCGTGCCTGTAGAACAAGTGAGAACCTAAAAAACAAAATTTATCACCTTGATTAGAAAACTCAAGTTTAAAAAAAGGGGCATTTGCATAAATACCACCCAATTATTATGTATTTATATATCTAACACTTAAATTTTGTTTTTTACATTTAAACACCCAAATCTTTCATATCACATTAAAGATACCACTATTTAAGTTTTAAATAGTAAAATACACAATTTGATACACATATAAGGAGGCGTATGTGTAAAAATTAAAGTTCTTGTGTTTGATATGTAAATAGACAAAAATTGAGCTGTATGTATGTGAATCTTCCTAAAAAAAGTAGATGATACAAATGTGAAAGACCTGGATGACATAAAGAGACAATTCCAGCAGATAGCATCCTGGTACACCTATATAGCCAAGATAAGAAAGTCCATTTTAATAATCATTGAGATGAGATAACAAAGATAGTAAATAATAGCAAGTTTTCAGCTAGTCGCATATATTATTAATTCATTACAAATATTTAAATGAAGCCACCTGAGCCAAGAAAATGTAGACTTTAAATAGTAATAATTATGACAATTTGGTATAATCATTTTATTTTGCATACAATAAGAAATATTACAGTCTACTTCATGAGTTTCCGTAGATTGAGGAAACAGGCAGAGATCGATATTTGAAGAAAAATAAGGACTTTAACCTGCAAAGAATGAAAATAAAATTTGCAATAAGGATGGAGATACATTCATCAACTTGACTGATCATCATTTCAAATGGCTTTACAAAAGCTGAAATTGAAGAAACTTCCACTGTAGAATCAACTAGCCACTTGAAGAAACAAAATCATATTCATACAATATCAACATTTCACAAGAGTCTCTAGTACTACTAGGAAACAAAATATCCACGAATAGTTGTGGAGTAAAGTGCCAAAATAGTCCTTTGATTGTTTAATGGGTCATTTTAGTCCCAAAGTCTACAAAAGTATCAAATTAATCCCTAAATCTTTAAATTGTGGCTGAAACACTCATTCATGAGAACTATTAGGCCCATATTAAAAACATTTGGGGACTAAAATGACACTTATACAGACTGTGGGAATAAAATAAACCCTTATAAAAAACTAAGAAAAATATTAGCACTTTTCTCTATAGATGTGCATTTTGAAACTAGGCCATTCACCATAGTTCTCACCATCATCATCATCTTATCCTAATTATTTGGATTGGCTTGATGAAGTTTTATTTGTCATTAATTCCTCTTAAATATTGCATCTAGTGTTAACGATAGTTTACATGATTTTTTTCCACAACTCCTGTCACCTTGTCTGCACATTTGTTTCACATTCCAACATGAACTCTATCTCCAATTTCGTCATTATATTAGTTGTTTTCCATTGAGCTTCTATTTATTTTTTCAAGGTATTTCATATTCACCACCAAAAAACATGAACCTCTGACAAAACCCTGGGCAAACAATATGAATAAGCCTAAGTTCCACCAAATTAATCAACTTAACCCACTATAAACTATACCTTCTAACTCCCACTTGTTTCTTTGACTTGAGGTCAAAAAATTCAAAATGAGATTGAATTCAGTCAAAACTAAGTTAACTTGTACTTGAAAGTCACATGAAGTCAACATGAGGTTCCATATCGGCAAGATTATTTCAAGCTATGCTAAATCCCAAATACTTCCATTTCTTCTTACTTCTAAGTCCTTTAACCGTGCCTCACCTCGCTTCCAATCTAATCAAAAGTAAAAACATTCCCATTATTCAAATAATCATTACAAACCCCCACAAGAATTCTAACAATTCCCAATACGTTTAATCCGTATACAATACTAAAGATCTACTTAATTAAATCCATTCCGATTTTAGTTTTTATTTAACCAACCCTTTCCCTTCTAGCCTCTTGTTTTCCTCATTTTTTATTCTTGGACTATCACACTTATAATTCATATAATCCAAGCATTGCTTATCATTTTTATAAATATTAATCATTCAAGCTTAAGGAATGGTTATTATTCTTCTTCTTCTTAACAGGCATTCCATGATAATTATTCATCATATTATCATCCAAAATATTAGAGAGCTTCATCTAACTATTCCAATGATCACCATTCATATCATCATAATTCTTGTAGTACTCACAAATCAAATGCACCATTCACATGGTTTTTAGTTTGATCAACATGATTATTATTATCCCTAAAGTTCGTGACATAATTCTCAGCCACAATCCGCCACAACTAAAAAAATGCAGAGTTATAATTCCTCTGTGAATTTTGACATGATTTCTCTCACATACAACGTATGCATTCTAAACTTGAGTACATTCATACTTTCAACGAAATCCTCAAGAAAATAGATGGTATAAGTGAAATCAAAGCATTATATCCCAATATCCTGCCTTGACCCCTTCCCAAGTCAAGTAATTTGTGAATGATAAGAATGTTTATAATTATTGCATAATTGAAAATAAAGCTGATATGAAAAATGAGTTTGTTATGCATGATGATCCATAATATCAAAAAGCTCAAATTTAAAAAAAAAACTACAATTTGCCGAGATAGATTATTTTAGGTTACATGATTTTCTATAAGTAACACCAAATATTGCACAAGTTCAGGATCTTCATCCTGTGACTCCACCACATGTTGAGCTTCTTGATTTTATACTGTCATTAATTCTTGAACAGAGAACTTCCATGATTGATATGCATATTTTAATATTATTTAATGTTGCTAAGACCTTCCTATTGTAATGGGTTTTGATTCATGTAAGACATTTAGTGCTAAACTTTTGAAATTTGTTTTAATTCTTGCATTAGCTGCTAAGCCTCTACACTAATGATTATATTAGAGACTTTGTTATAAACTCTAGCAAGTCACCATAATGTAAGAGCCCAGTTTTCATTTTAAGAACTAATGACGTTTGGAAATAAAAAAAAATTACTCTCCAAATTGGACTGCATGGCCTTTACCTCCCCGTATTCCTCCTCTCCTCAACTCTCGGTGAAACTAGTGAGAACCTCCTAGTTATATTCAAGGATTTCTCTATTGTGTAGAATGATTTAGAAAAAAAGGAAGGCATTATATTATGAATTCTTCAACTTATTATCAAGCAATGAAAACAAATGTGTTTTCAATACGAACCCTCTTGCAAATTTTCATTATAAAGCATATTTTGTTGTGTTCGCTCTGTGATTTTCGTCATTTTTGTATACTTTTCTTTTCAATGGACTATAAGAAAGATAAAATAGAATAACATTTTTTTTTCAAAATGATCTTCATCAACATTTGCCTCCTCCACCAACTCCACCACAATCAAAGAGGTGTTATTTATATCATTCCTCCACTTGTAGATCTTTCCTTGATGAAGCTTACAAGCACAGTATAGATCTCAACATAAGAATGTTCATACTTCAATCAAGAAAATTCATGAACAAGTTAATGTTATCAAAGATAGCTTCAAAAGCATTAGATTTCAAAATATTGATTGGCCCTTTCCCATGCCAAGCCACTTGAGATCTATGAAGATGTCTAAATATAAAATACATCATTCATGATGATGATAATTTAGAAGGCTAGTTTGAGTTGTATATGGATCTACAAAATTCAAACTCCAAAAGTACAACCGTTGACCAAACCCTTCATTGATAAAGACAACCTTTGCAAGTTGTTTTTGAAGTAAAAAAAACTTCCAATTGTACGCCAAATATTACACGGGGTGATAATTTGCATCATATAGCTCCATTGAATGTTGAGATTACTGAGTTTATGCTAACTTCACCAATGAATTCATGATTTTGCATATGAAACAAGTTGACACTTCCCCTTGTTGTAGGCAAACCAATACCAATGACTGTTAACACAAAACTATTGAGTTTTTAAGACATATAATCATCACATTACATTGTGTACCTCCAAAGTCTTCACCAAATTCTTCATGAGAATATCCTGAGATCATACTAATTGATACACCAGAAAAGACCGAATTGGAATGCTATGTAAGATTTTTAACCTTTTATATGGCATAATCTCATATTCATGTTCATATATATTAGATTATTCATATTCTTACATGCTGATGTTTTGCAGAGATAAGATATCCCTAATTGCAGTAAGGCTTCTCGTGGCATTCATGCCATCCAATATTATAAATCTAAGTCCCTTTCCTCTTACTGCAGATAAAGTGATAGAAATGAAATATTTCATTGCCATTCTCACCCACCCGCATCTATTTTAAGTGCTTGTGTGCTGTGTTTCCTCCCCTTCGTTGCTATCTGAATCCTGAATACCCCAACAACAAAAGAAGGGAAAAAAAGGTGCGATAAACAGAGCTTGAAAAAGTGAGACGGCGAGGGGATGCAAGTATGCAACTGCTCACCCTTATAAGAGTATAACAATGGCGACTGCGTGCCTCCGCTTCCCGTAACAGAGAAGCTCCGGAGAACAGACACGTATCGTCTGCACACGCCGCTCCTCGATTCTTCTCCGGCGAGCGCCAGTAGGACTTCCAACTCTTTCTCGACGAGGGTTTCGGGTGAAAGATGAGTATTTTTGGCTGGGGTGTTCATTAGGATGATTTAAGCATACATGCGATCGAATTTTAAATTAATCCTGATTCTTACGTTTATTTAATTTCAAAATTATAATATTATATATATATATTATTTTGAAAATTAAAACCGTGTGTGTCCAATCCAACAATTAAACTTTCGTATTTACCTATTTCTTATATTAACTTTCATAATTATAACATCATATGAAAAAGTATAATTCATTATGACCTTTTAAAAAGCAATATATTTTTTTATCCATAAATAAAATGCTAAGTATATAAAAATAAATATTTATACATACATACATACGTGTGTATATATATATATATATATATATATATATATATATATATATATATATATACGCACACACACACATACATACACACATATATACACACACACAGTGTGTGTGATATTTGTGTGTGTAGATATATGTGTATATATATAGATATATGTGTGTATATATAGATATATGTGTGTACACTACACACACACAAACGCACACACAAAATTAATTTAATATTTTTTAAAATTTATCATTTATAATTTATTACCTTGATTATAGTATTTTTTTCATATAAGTTATCGAAATATAAGTTATTATTCAAATTATTTATTTCACATAATCATTTTCAATCATTTACTCAATCCCATGCCGCTCTTCCAAAGAGAGATTTCAATTCAGCCCAAACCAGTCTAATTCAAACTAGTCTTGGTATTTTAGCAATCATCTCTTCCAATATCTTTGAAAGATCCACTAAGATCTCCACATCACATTATTAGACCTAATACCGAAAATTAATAACAAATTTAGTACTTTATCTCATCAAGAGACCACCTTCCTCCATCATATTAGTATCAGATCCAGTTCTTTTATCACTTTAAATAATTACTTATATTAGATTTTTTAACTTTATTTTAAAAAGAGAAGTAGTTATCTAAATAATTTTGTATATTTGTTTGAGTTTAAATTTTGCATTTGATCTTTTTTTATTATTGCATTGCATGCATATTTTCTTTTTTTATCTATTTAATTCTACAAAGAAAAATGCTTGAAAAATATGAGAATTGATGCATAACAATGTAAATGATTTAAATTGATATCAAATTTTGTATGAAGGAAAACTAAGCGGTACAATGAGATATGATCAAAATTAAAGAAGAAATTATAATAATCAAGTGAAGGATAAAAAACATTCAAATTCTCGAACAAATGAAGTCCGGGGTCTACTTATAAGAGCCCAAGAAAATGTCTACCTAAAAGCACAATGAAGGCTCATCACAACAGTTATATATAAAAGAATTATTCAAATTTGCATTTTATCATTTATATTTCAATTTAAGTTTTTCAAAATTTTGAATTTTCAACTTTGGATGTATTTATGGCTGGTCATAAAAAATAATAAATTAAGAATATGGTCAACTCCTTTCTCTGTTAATGACTTGTTGAGAAATTTAAGGCAAAAAACACCAGAATCAACACAAATCCAGCATAACAGAAAGATTTAATGAGATTCGGCAAAGATGCTTACATCATCGAGAGCAAAGCGGTGAATTCACTATTCTAGAGGAATTACAAGTTCTGGTTCACGTACCCATAGGGTTACACATCTATTTATAGATAAAACCTCTATATAAATTACTAAAATGTCCTCGCTCCCCCAACCCACTAAATTCCAAGAGATACTCATTTTCACCAGGAAACACGCCTCTTTATTCCAAGCCACTCCAAATTTCTGGTATATCAGTCATACCTAACAAATCTCTACCTTGACGAATATTCAGCCCCTTAGGAGAAATGCATCATTTGGTATGTGAGTCATACCTAACAAATCTCAATCTTGGCGAATATCTAGCTCCTTAGGAGAAATGCATCACCCGGTATATGAGTCGTACCTAACAAATTTCAATCTTGGCGAATATCCTGCCCCTTAGGAGAAATACATAAAGAAGTTTCTCATGCTAAAGTGGGTAGGTCAACCGTGTCAATTACAACACTTATCTTGTTCGCACCAGCACATCGACCAAACTGCTATCTCGCGAGCTTCAAATCCCTTCGTGCATGTTCGTAGAATACCTCCCTGAAACCCCTGTTTGCGAATAATCACGCATGCTCGCTTCCTGCAACCTTTCAAACTCCACCTGTCACAAATCCTCATGCGACGAACTGGCGAATTTCGTTGGTCGAAATCTTCTGTTCGCAAAATGAGGCACCTGTTCGCGGTAACTGCACGCAAACTCTAACGGTCACAACTCCTCCTGCGACAAACTTGCGAACACTATGTGAAATTCACGAACTACGCCTATTCTTTGATTGCCTGGCCGAACTCCTCTATTCCTGCTTTAAATCGCTCGAGCAATTCCTCGAATGTTGCCGCGCTGAATCGTGAAAACCCTCGCAGAACTTCCAGTGAGATGCTGTAATTTGCCTATGGCAGAATAATTTGTGTCGAACTCCTTATCTGTTACCGCGATTCAGCTGAATGTCCTTCACTGAACCGCTCGAACTTTTCCTGCGACGCTCCGTAACTCCTCTGTTCGGTTGCCAATTTGCTGAACCCGAAAATCTCTTACCCAAATCTTTCTAAATAATTTCTTCTCCAACAATATTCTCTTAATTAAGTTTCCTTAATTAATAATTCCATTAATTAAAAATTTCCCTTAATTAAGATTCCCAGAAAAACTATTTTCCTTTTCCGTTGACCAGAACTTTTCTTTCCCAGCAGACAGACCAGAAATTTCCTTTCCCGACAGAGAATTTGAAAGATTTCCAATTAAGTATTTTTCTTTAATTTTCAGGAAAATAATTTTTTCAGAAATTGACTTTCCTGCCTCCAGGAGAAATTAATTAACTTTCCTGCCTCCATCAGAAATTAATTAACTTTCTTATTAGGCCCTTCCTTCTTTGGTTTATATTCCGAAGGAAACTACTATTTTCCTTGTCCTTTCATTTCCTTCCGAAGAAAGATTAATAAAAAATCAATTAGCAAGAACCTGAAATAAATTTTCTGATTAGGCCAGCCTCCTTTCTCACTGAGGGAAGAAATTTTCCTAATTTCGTGCATGATTTTCTTTCTTTCCATTTCATGTTCGGGGGATTATTCCCTTTAGTAGGAATCAAAGGTTCCTTCTCCTTCCCCGCTTGACACAGAACCCTGCGCGAGCTGCCCTTGGCCAAACTTCGAGGCTCCTACGATCCTTGTCTGGTCGTCGATGACTGATGCTTTTTTAGCCAAACTCCCATGTTCGCTTGTTGCTCGCCAACTCCAAGCCCTGCTACGAACTCCCTGGACTGCCGAACTCCTCTTTGCGTCCTCCTGTTCGCGCGAACTACTCATGTCCAGATTTTGTACTGCACGCCTCCTAGAAGCCACCTGAGAAGCAATATTCCTTCTAATGAAAGATTCCCTGATTCACTCTTCCTCCAGTTCGCAGCCTGCGAGCGTGGAGCCTATCTGGACTCGCTGAACTGCCTACGCGATAACAACCTATAGCACCGTCACGAAACTTCTCGCGCCTGCTCCAGCGAAGCCTACTCTGTCTTCGCCGAAGTGTCGAACACTCTGATCGCCTTTCTAATCACGGACTGCCTCACAATTATTCCTTCGATCTGAAATCGTACTGCAGCGATTTGCGAACTTATTGTGTCGAAACCGAACTCCCTCCTCTGCCGCGAACCAAATCCCAGAAACCTTCTTCTCCCTTGTGTTGATCTCCTCCGCCCTAAAACTTCGCTTTGATACCAATTATTGAGAAATTTAAGACAAAAAAAAAAAAAGAATTGACACAATCCAGAAAAACAACATAGATATTTAACGAGGTTCGGCAAATGTGTCTCCATCCTCGGGAGCAGAGCGGCGGATTTACTATTTCAGAGGTGTTACAAGTTCGGTTGAATACCCATAGGGTTATATATATATATATATATACATATAAAAAACCCACAGATAAATTACTAACACGCCCTCGCTCCCCCAACCCACTAATTCCAAGAGACACTCATTTTCACCATAAGACGCACATCTTTATTCCAAGACACTCCAAATTTCTGGTATATGAGCCATACCTAACAAATCTCCACCTTGGCGAATATCCAACCCCTTGGGAGAAATGCATCACCCAGTATATGAGTCATACCTAACATGGCCATATACCATTCTTCAAAATTATATGTAAAGACTTTTGATGAGTTGTTGAATAAAATATTTGTGTAAGATTTTTATCTCTTGTTGTTTGGTATTTTGTGACTTCAAGTGTTGCATTTTCTTTTGTGAGATTAGGTATTTATTTTTGTTTTTCTTTCAAGTTTTTCATTAATGTTCCATATAAATTATTCACCACTCGTCATCAACGTCTCGAGCTTCTTGTAATATCAACAAACCAACAACAAAAGCCTTACTACCATTCTTAATCCCTATTCATAGCTCTTAGCCAAGCAATAACATATTAGGACTAGTATTGTTCTCTAACCCTCAACATTAAAACCAACAATCAACTACATATCATAAGTACACATCATAACCTAACCACCAATAATTATTTATTGCCATTTACTCATTATTAAGCCACGTTTCCAAATAGAAATTTCAATTCAGCCCAAACTATCATAATTTAGACTAGTCCTAGTACTTTAGCCATAATTCCTTCATAAAATCTTTTAACAATTTACTAAAATCTCCACATCACCTCTTCAAATCATTAACCATACTCGTCGTCCATTGTCATTCGTTGAGTGGCTAACACCTACCACCGGTCGATGACTACCACTATTATCTTTCTAGTAACCAATTACGACATATGTGGCCAACAAATACTGTTATAACTTTCAAATGAAGTCTTTGTGGCCAACTAGCATAATTGTAGTATTCAACTACAAGATTTCTGACCACTAGTATCATTATAACAACCAACTATGATCTTTGCAGCCAACTATTATTGTTAGAACCATTAAATTGGCCATGAAGATTGCAGCAACTAACTACATTCAATATGGTCAGCTATTGCTTTTGTAACAGCTTACAAATTTTAATAATGATTTTGTTTGGCCAACAACTAATGTTATAACAACTACATTCATGTTCAATTGTTGTTATGACATTCACTAAAAATAACTTTGATGACAAACTATTGTCATTTTAGCATTCAACGATGATATTTGTGACCAAATATTACATTTATAACTTCTAACTAGGACTTTTATGTCCAGCAATTGCTGCTACAATCACAAATAGGAGTGTAAACAAGTTAAGTCGAGCTCGAGCCACCCTTAGCTTGAACTTGAGCTTGATTAGTTTTATTCAGTTTGAGCTCGAGCTCGAGCTTTAGTTTACGAGTTTCTAGACGACTTGTCTAATATAAAAGGAAGAAAATAATATTAATATAAGATCGTGGTATAATAAAATGATAAATAAAACGAGCAATTAGAAAAAATAATATTAAATTACTTAATATAAAATACAATATATTATTTTTTAAAATATTTTCAAAACTTTTAAAAATTAAATCTTCAAACTTAATATATTTTGTGTATATTTTATATTAATATTTTTTTAAACGAGTCTACTCACGAGCCAACGAGTTGAGTCGGGATTAGCTTGTTAGCTCATAAAGCTAAAGTCACAAACTGCTTATTGAGTCGGGCTCGAGCCTTGCTCACGAGTTTGCTGACTCACTTACACCTCAATCACAAAGTACAATCTTCATGACCGGTTATTGTCTTTGTAACCAGCTATAACTTTTGTGGTTAAGTACTACTGTTGCAATTTCTAATTATAGCCTTTGTAAAAAACTACATTTGTTGTTGTTTATTTATGACAATTATTAGTAAACTAGTGTTGTAAATCTGTGGTTATCAACTTTGTAATTTCATATTGTCTAATTTAAGAGAAGAGTGACAATATGTACTTACTTATACAAAGTCAACAAAATTTCATTATCTGACACTGATCTTAAGATGTGGCATGAACATCGAGGCAATTTTCTAAACATGAAACCTTAAAACCTTGATTAACTCTAATTTTAGTATAATTACACTCAAATTGACCGCCTCAACAAGATAAACACAATGACACCAAAATTTGTCAAATCCAAGTCAATTCAAACCCGAATCAATCTATTAAACTATTTTTGGAAGTTTTTTGTGCATAATCGAAATGTCAAACAAATTTTAAATCCGACAAATTTATGGTCACATTGAATGTCTCGACAAAAAGAATCCAACGTGCACAAGATCATTTAATTCTAATATCATTTATAGAATGTCATCTGATCGAGAGAATCTCTTCGAACCATCGTATGCATTGGCTCAGATTTATTTATTATTTTTAGATATGCTTATTACACATTATATAAATAAAGTTCAACCCTTTTCAAGAAAGACGGAAGATCTCAACTAGGAGCAGGACCGAGACGAATGAGTCGAAGTCTAGTGTCGTCCTGGATCGAAGAACTAGCGAATGTTACGCACTCCTTCAGTCGCCAACCGTCGCCGAACACCATTGACCACCTTATACTCATTGCAATGAAATCTCTTGTAGAATCACAAAGTGCGTTATAAGATCTCAATGCATGTTGCTAAGCAACACCACACATCGAAGATGGTGCACTGAAGTTGCATCAATTATTCCAAACAACAATTACTTCTGCCATCACGTAATAAAAATTGCACCTCGGGGAACTGTGTAACCATTTTCTTGCATCGGGGATAAATAGCTTGTACGTGTAATCCTCAACTCACAGTGAATTTATTCAATCAAGTAAGATCCCGTGTTTTTTTTTTCATTTATGGATTTTTCATATAAAATCTTTTTGTGCCTCTACGTGTCACTTTTATTATATTGGTGTGTGTTGGATCATTGTGTAATGCTAAGATGATAATTCATCATTATTCTGTTGTAAACTTCCATAACATATCACTTAAAATTGCATATTTGTTTACTTTGATTGGGCAAGATCTCAAGGTTTTTCCACGTAAAAAATATTGGTGTATCATCCTGCAATTTTTTTTATCAGAATGTGTGTTGAATCTACGTGCAATACTATAATATGAAATTATCACTATACGGTCGTTAATTTTTTGACGTACACCAAATATACACAAAAGTGAAATCAAAGAGTCTCTTCAATTCAGGCAAATTCATTGTTGGAGATTAAATTAAATATTTTTTAACCAATATTTTTATGGAGCATTTACTTACCACCACTAAATTCCTATATATTTACATATCTAACCTCAAAATTTAACTTTTTATATTCTACCGTACAAATCCTTCACACCACATCAAAAAAATCACTATTTTTCTGCTTCTAAAAAGTGATATACACAATTTCACGCATATGTAAATTGACAAAAATGTAAACACTAAAGTTTAGTATTAGATACGTAAATTGGGATTATACCGCTCCATCGTCCTGTTGCTAGAACACAGATCGGAGGTTCGAATACCATCAATTCCAGTTTTCTGCTATATATAGATGTTACTCGAATTGATTGTCTCACAGGATATAATTCCAAACCTAACGGAATTGTGAGACGAAGAAGTCAGTTAGCGGTTCCGCCAGTCAACCAATTTTATTACATATATATATATGTGCGCCTCTATTGATTTAAAGGGAGACTAATATCCCCGTGAAGAGTTAGAAAATATTGAGCTAAAGCTGGAGGAAGGGGAGGAGAGCGTGACCTGCTTTAATGCGCAGGCATGATATCTGACTCCTCCATGCGTTCCGGCTGTTGTAATAATTTTTAAATTTTTTAAAAGAATAATAAAGTAAAAAAAGAAAAAATAAATACATAATGTCCGATTGATATTTTTATTATTTAATTTCATTTTTTAAATAGGATTTACAAATATATCCTCTAATTCTTATGTATTTACATATTTAATGCCTAAATTATTATTATTTTTTTTATAATTATATTAAATTTATTAATTTAACATTTCTGTAATTATTTTAATGATTTCTTTACTTAGCTTGCTTTTGCGGGTTTAAGAAGCAAAAGCCCCACACACGTGTGGCCAGTTGAATACTTGGATGGAGAAGACATAGGCGTCCATTATTGATCTAATTCTTTTATTATAATTATATTACAATTGTTAGCAATATTTGTTAGCAATATTTACATATATACCTCTCAATTCTCTTGTATTGACTTGCCGAACTTCTAAATTTCAATTTTTACAAATATATCTTCTTATTTACGTATGAAATGTATATTTCACTTTTTAAATAAATTAAATAGCAGCATTTTTATGTGATATGCATTATTTGAGTGGTAAATATGTAAAAAATAAAGTGTATGTGTTAGATGTGTAAATACATAGGAATTAGGTGGTATGTATGTAAATGACCCTTCTTCAACTTCTTCTTATTTTTAATATTATTTTCATTCCCAAGCAAAATTAAATTTGCACGCCAAGCAATACCTGCCCCACCTCTACTTATTCTCCCACACTTCAGTGTAGGGAAATAATGAAAATTTATTCAAATACATATAGCGAATATTAAAAAAAAATAAATAAACAACATACTTTTGAACTCAGAATTGTGAAAATTACTCTGGTCGGTCGACCCCAAACGAATGTAGTCCTAATGTATTTTTACACTACCTGGTAGGTAGCGATTGTAATCCTGATGCAGTTTTACATTATGACTAGAATAGAAAAAGTATTTTTTTTAATAGAAAAAAGTATTGCCTTAGAAGTTTAGATGTAAAATTGTATCAGAACACTAATCATTACATGTCACGTGTACATTCTCACTTTACCATATATTAAATTATTTTTTTACTAAGGGGCCAAATTTTGTATGTCATATGCAGTAATTAGAGTCGTCATACAGTTTTACATCAGAACTGATGATGTAATATTTTTTTTTCCAATGAATAAGCTTCATTTCATTTACATAGTTACATATATTTAATATATGTATATTATAACTTTTACTTATATAAAATTTTAGATATGCAAGTAAATGCGCCTCCTAACATAATTGCCATAACATATTATTAAAATTTAAGTATTAAATATGTAAATACATAGAAAAAAATAATGTAAAACAAATTTGCATAAAACCACTCCGAAGCAAATCATAAATTACAAACCAGTCCAATCTTCTCCATCTATAAATACCGCATAAACAACCATCGCAAGAGTCAACTCCAAATGGCCATTTTCAACGGCTCACCAAAGAAGCTAATGTTTCTCCTCCTCCTTCCTTCCATCTCAGCTCAAGCACCTCACCCTCGATTCCTTCACGGCCTCTTCTCAGAGTATCCGACAGCACTTCCTCCTTCGGCCTATCAGTTCTTCAACCCGCATTCCCCACCGCCGGGCGCCGGCCAGCTTGCCGTGCCGACGCCTCGGGGCTCTGCGCGGGGGTTCGAAGAGCTCTCGGCGCCGCCGATGAGAGGTGGCGTGGAAGGGAAGATGGTCATCGTTCTCGGCTTTGCAGTTGTTGTTGTGATGGTTGCGGGAGTCTTGTACTTGCGCGCGAGGCGGCGAGCCAGCGCGAGGGTTATGTTGTTGCCGGTTAGTGGTTTGGGGTCTGAGAAGGAAGGGAGAGCCAAGGCGGTGAGTTAGGAAAAAATATTGTATGTGGATGAGATTGCTGCAGAGTAGGTGTTATCAATGGTATTAAGATGTTATTGAGATGTTATTATTAATATTACTTTGGTACACTTAGAATTTCAGTTTTTGAGTTACTTCCATGCATGGTACCCGATTCCTATTTATTTAGAAGTGTGGTAACTAAATTTGGCCTTTTTACGTTTATACGACATTAATCTTGATGTGGTATATTTAAAATAGAACGATCGAAGACAAAGCGAAAAAAATAGAATGAGAATATTAAAAAAAAAATAAAAACACACACAGATTTACGTGATATGACAAATTGTACACGTTCACGGAGTTGCAGATGATTTTTATTATTTCGAGGAATTACACCGTCGATCACGTCGATCATTACAACATTCAATTTTCTCTCTCTCTCTCTACCCGAGAGTCACCCAAGAAGAATCCAACGACGTTACCTTGCAATCGTTCTTTCTTCTTCCCATGAGCCCTTCTTAACATATTGCTTCTTCCTCACGATTTTCTAAGTGTTGGCTTATGGAAAAACAAAAAGTCACAGGAGAATCAAAAAGTGAATTTTCTCGTTATATTTTTCGTTACTTCGTCAATCGTTCTATTCTATTATATCTATACAGCACAATAAATCTTTCAAAACCGCATTAAAATACCATCGTTTTAACTTGAAAAAGAAGTGAAGTGCCGTTTTTGTGCTTGAATAAGATGGTATTTATGCAAAAATGGATTTGTTTAGGTGTTAAGTAAAGACGAGGATTGAGTTGTATGCATGGGAATTTGAAAATAGATAGATGATAAGGGTGATAGATTTGTAAATAAAAATGTTTCAGATGTCATGTATGTAAACAACCCATTTATATTATCATACATAGTTCGACTCAATATTATTTAGAAGGTTGAGTGTTGGGGTACAATTTGATGCAAGCAAGAGTTGAACTAAAAAAATATTAGTACAAAATTTTAAAATTTTAATTGATTAATCGTATATTATAATATGTCAATGCAAAGACTTATTTTCTATGATGTTATTGTGGATGTTGTCACTGTTAACGCTTATAATATTTTTAGTGTTATTAAATTATCATGTTTAGATGTTTGATTTGACTATAAATTTATTGAAATTTATATCCGAATATTCTTAAATTTACTTTTGCAAAATATAATTAAAAATTACATCAAGTTTCATGCTTGATTGCTCGAATTTACTTGTATATATATCATACAAGGATTTATTTTTCATTTCTTTCTAAGCTTATTGAAATGGGAAAATAAATTTTATATCTTCGAACTTTCAGAACAACAACAATAACAACAATAAGCCTTAATCCCACTATGCGTTGCCAGCCACACAAATATTTTTTTCTAACCTTAATTAAATTAGGTTTAACACAAAATCAAATCTTAATTAAGCTTAAGACATCACTATGCTTAATTAAACCCATTAAACATTAACTAAAATAGGTTTAATACAAAATGAAATCCTAATTAGGTCTAACACCTTAATTAGACCTAATTAAACACCTTAAACCTTAATTACATTAAGTTGAAGACAATTCAAATCATAATTAGATCTAAACCCTAATTATAACTAATTAAACACTGTAAACCTTAATTCATAGAATGTCACATTTTCATTTAATTATAATAAATTAAGATAATTTTTTTATACAACATGACCAAGTATTTTGAAGTCGGCCTCTACCTTTCTCAACTTAAGTCAAATCTAAAACAACGACTCTTCTAATATAGTTGTTTGATGCTTCACATTTAATGTGACAATCATCTAAGCCGACTCTCTTTAATCCTGCTTGCCACCAGAGCTACTCCAACGCTTTCACGGATTAATCATCTCATATTTTGTCTACAAGTGTAAAGTCACTCATCAACCCGAGCATTATCATCTTAGCAACCCTTAACTTAGTTTTGTGTTTCTCTTTTACAAGCCAGCATTCTGTGCCATAAAAGCATTGCATGTCTCACCGCTGTCTTTTAATTGTTTTTCCTAAATTCTAAGCAATACATTTCTATCACACAATAAGCCCGATGCATTCCTCTAGCTTAACCATTCAACTTGAATTCTACTAATAACATCCACATCTATACCACCGTCACCTTCGACAATACACTCGGGATATTTAAAATGTTCACTCTTTTTAGTGACTTGATCACCCATTGTTACAACCCCGCCAATAGATTTGATATTACTAAAATAACATTTCACGTATTCAATTTTAGACATACACAAACAAAATGCTTTAAACTCTGAAGTTGACCACCGTAACTCAAGTTTTCGTTTAAGTCTCTCTTTAGTCTAATCCACGAGAAGGATATCGTCAACAATAAACCTACACAAAGATACATAGTCAGTAGATTTTCAATAAGAAAATTCATAACTAAAACAGATATATACATGATTAACGTCAATCCCTTATGTAATCAAACTGAAATAAGAAAATATTTGGTCAATACTCATTGTGTTCGAACACAAGTTACAACTCTAGTATCTATATTTTTGATGACTTGATTGTAAGCAATATCAACTCCTTTCTTTTCTAGAACTCTCTAAAATATTTCTCTTCGAAACTTACCATAAGTTTTATTTTATTTTTTTTTCAAACAAAAAAAAAATCATATGCTGTTCTTCACAACTCTATATGTACTTCTCCATCAAACATCTAAATAATTGTATAAATCCATAGTAGACTTGTCCGACATGAATCCAAATTATATTTGCGACATTTTCGTATCACAACATAACCTATGCTCAATTAATATCACCCCTAATTTTAATGCATAACACGTCAACTTGATCTCTCTATAATTTGCACACTATTGTGTGCCCCATTTATTCTTAAAAACAAAAACTAACAAATAGGGGTGTGCAATCGGTTTGTTTTAAAATTTTGCAAATTGGAATGAACCGAAATCCAGGATACAATCAACTGAATTAAATAATTTTTAAACAGAATCGAACCAGTCAAGCCAAATTTTAATTCAGTTGATTGATTCTGTTATAATAAAATAATATTTAAATTTTTTATATACTAAAAATAATAATAATAAAAAAAACACACACACAAATGTAATGACACAAGTAAAAATGATAGTTAATCACAATTTGCTCGCCTCTTCCGTCTTGGTTCCAAGAATGTAAAGACAGTTTTCAGTCAGCTCAATTTTTTGTTTTTTTTTAAATCCGAACTGTAAACTTTAAATTAAAATATGCAAAATTTAAAACCCAAATCTGAATTGTTATTTTAAAAACCAAACAAAATCAATAAAACGTTCGGTTCGGTTCAGTATTTTAGATTCATCCAAACAGTGCACACCCATAATAATAAACTATTTTTCCATATGTTAGATATCTTTTTAGTTTTTAAAATAATATTATAAAATTTAATAATACGAGGAATTGTCAGATCTCCTAAACATTTTCACACTTCTATAGAAATACTATAAGATCATAAACATTTTCACACTTAATTTTTTTAAAGCCTCCTAAACTTTTATTTTACTAATATTACGGTGAAATAATAAAACAAATTTTATTATTTACGATCTTCACATCACTAAAGTTCATCGTAGTTTGACAAACTTCATCGAAAAATTTATTAAAAATATCTCACCACTTATATTGATTATTTTCATCTATCAAAATTAATTTTTGATTTTCATCCTTAATACACTTTTCTTGCATTAAATCTTTATTTTTATTTATTTATCTGATCAATTAATACATATATCTTTCATTTTCTATAATATCAAATCTATTATAACAATCGTTTAAAATAAAATTCTTATCATAAAAAATTATTTTCTTAGACTCAATACATATCACCTTATATTTTTCTCAAAATTTTGAAGCAATTATATTTAAACTAAATTTCATAACAAAACTTTTTATTATTTATATTTTATTACATATTATTATTCAACCACAAAACTATTTTTATCCTTTTAGATTGTTCAAATGGATGGATTTTACATATAGATACCACCTAATTTTTCATATGTGTGTGTATACTTTTTTATATTTACATTAATAACCTTCACATGAGTTGTAAGAACAGTTCTCATATCTAATATTTTTTTATTTATTTACATATCTAACCCATATACATTTATATTTACATACATTTCACTTCAATATTTTTGAAAATGAAATACACCTGATCATGAATTTTTGTGTAAATATCAAACACTGAGGTTAGATATGTAAATAACAAATAATTGTTGCCTGTTCGTGTTCGATACATAGCTAAAGGATACAACTGCGATCAATCTCTCCTCTCGTCTTCTATATTGGCTTCATCACAGCAACTCAGAAAGGGTTCTGTTGATCTTTCGTCGGGGGCTGCTACTTCTTTGTGCGGTGGTAAGGATGCCATTCCCTTCAATTTATCTGCTCTGATATCTCCCGGAACATTGTTTCGGGGGATAGTCTGTTCTAGGTTTTGGTGTGTTTTGTTACATTTTGGGTTTCTGTATTTCAATCGAAAGGTGAACATGGGAATTATTTTGATTTTCGGATAATCCTTCATGATACAGCCAATTTGAAAGATTAGAGAAGTCGAACGAAGTTTGAATTTTGTTCGGTGAAAAAGGTTTTATTAGGTGATACTCGTGACGGAGAACGAGTGAATATCGCTTTATAATGCTTTATTTTCTATTGCTCTCATCCGATCCCGAATTTTACATATAAACTTACTTTTTGGGTTTGAGAGGGAAGTTGGTTTTCTTTAGCATGCCGAGAGCTAAGTTGGTGGAGTGATTCATGGTGAGCCACGGAGAGGCGGAGAGGTGTGGAAGGTTATGAGCAAAGAGATACCTTCACTGATTATAGACTGCAGCATCTATGTGGAGCTGAACGCAGAGAAACAGTAAGGAAAACCATGAGATGAGAAGGAAGAATGAATGTATCAGCACGAGGAATATATATATTCACTGTGGTTTACAATGGTTTGCATATGTATTGCTGTGAATGTATGCTTTGCAGGGAGTTGGACAAGCCAAATTGATGCTGCTGATTAAGAGTGGCTTTTGCATCGAAATGGCTGACAGTGACTCCATGGAGAAATATGGTGGCAGCTCCATGCGGCAGTTTGTTGCAGACAACATTGGTTGTTTCCTCCCTTCAAATTGAGGAGCCAATTGGTTGAATCCGAAGTTTTCCTCCGAGCTTAAGAAGTTGTGTGGTGGAAAGGTTTTTTTTGTGAGAATATTCACTATTTTATCTTGCATTGCAACATGACAAACAACGTGATTTTAATCGATCTTAATTTCTCTGGTGTGAATGTGAAAAATAGGATTGTTGGCGATGGCTATGGTCGACATGTTGTCATAGTAGAGAGGTTTTGAATGCGGTGACGAAATGCCAAGTTCATTAATGAGATGACGTAACCAAGGAGCCAACAAAATTCTATATTCCGCATCAATGGAAGATTGCATTATAGACTTTTGTTTTTGCACTCACCAGGAAACTAAGGTATTCCAAAAAATGCACAAAATCCTATTATTCAGAGGCATTCTGTAGGGTCTTTAATCAAATCTGAGTTGGAGTAAGAATATAGGCTAAGTCACATATTGTCATTGATCGATCAAAGTCAACTGTTCCCTCGAGGCACCCTTAGTGCTTCCTCAAGCAGTTGAATGTGTGGATTGATGGATTGATGTATGTGCTGGAAAATTTGATTTATACAAATGTAGTGCTTGGTCTTGTTATAGTTAAATATTGAAGGGTGGCAGCTAATTAACAATAGTGAGTGGGGCTTGCGCACTGCTATTGAGAGTATATGTCATTGCTAAGTTTGGTGGATAGTAGTGTGGAAATGGGTTTGCAATCAATCAAGCCCAGACCCTTAAGTAGTTCAGTGGTGTAGTCGGCTTGTTTATCAAGCAACCATTCATGTTGTGTTGGAAGTTAATTCCTAGGAAGGTAGATATTTGGTCAAGCTCCCACATATTGAAATATTGATGTTAATTTTAGATGAGATTGGGAATAAGAATGTCATCATTACCTATGATGATTTTGTCATCAATATAGATGAGTAAATAATAATATCTTCATTGTTGATTTGAGAATCGACAACCACTATTTGATTAACAATAGATTTGACTTGAGTTAAAGTTCAAGTAATGTCATCATTGTCATAGTGATGTAATGTAGTTTGTTCTCGAGTTGAATAACTCGACATAGATTTGAAGATTGAAGATGTTGGTAAGGTTGAGGCGAGAGCGCCCCCGACTCCTAACATGGAAGTTCCCGTAAGCGAAGCAATGACCTGACCACTTTAGTTGGACCGAATCGGTCTAGGTTTTGCCGCCTTTGAGGAGTCAGCTGGTCCTCTTAGGCCACTCATAGTTATCCTATTATTATATGTTTGCGTTTCTGATATTAGCCATCGACATTCCAGTGTTTCCTTATAGGGTTGTATTCGGGGTTGAGTGGTGCTTCAACCGTATCTTGCTTTCGAGGTGGTAGTTTATCCTTCCTCGACTCTTTAACATCCCTCATGCTTCGCTACCACACATTCTCTCTCGTTGCTGTCACCCATAATAGCACTTGTTTGCTTTCTTGTAGATTCCTCAGTCCAACTCGTCCTATTCGCTGCCATCGTTGTTCCATCTCTCCACCTCACCGACGTGTTGCCTAGACCTTCTTCTTTGCTGCCACCACCATTTTATCCCTCATCCTTGCTTCTATCACTCCAGAAAACTCTCCTACTTTGATCCCTGCTATTTGCTTGCTGTCCAAAACTGGGAAACAATTGTCTTACTGTTTTTCGCCTGCCAACCGCCTTTTCCTCCTGCAAACCTCCTTTTCTGCCCTCACACCATCTTCCAAACCCTTGTCGACCACCACCATGACCCTTGGATCTACTCTTTAGCCTGAGTTTGTGTAAAATTTGATTTTCCTATTGTTGTCTAGTTAACTCCAATATCATTTTGGTATTTCAGTTAGCCTATACCTAGTCCTACCCTAGGATTACCTAAACCCCCTACCTAACCTAACAATTTTCTTCACACCCTACATACACCCATATACCCTATCCCAGCTATTCGCATCCAAATGCTAATCCTACCACTGAGGGGACAAGTGTCTGATGTTGATCAGGAGATTACGATGGAAGAGATGCATTGATAACTACGCTGAGTGCTACAATGACTTGATGAAATTGAGGAAAGGACCTATGGAGAGGTTTTCGTCGGGCGTGGTAGCGAGATTGACGTAGAGAGAGAGAGAGGAACACCTAAATCCCTTCCATAGGGATGATTCTAGTGGAGAAGAAGACATACCGCAATGCTTTAGGATACAATATCAGAGGAGGCCGAGAGTTGAAGTGATCGTTGGAAGATAAAGAGATGAAGTACCTGTTGGAGAATACAAAGGCTCACGAATGAAAGTAGACATATTGGACTTCGAGGGAAGAATGAATCTGGATGACTTCATAAAGTTGTTGCAGGCCATTGAGAGAGTTTTTGAATACAAGAATGTGCCACATGATCAAAAAGTAAAGATTGTTGCAATCAACCTAAAGAAGAGCACCTCGTTGTACTGAGAGAACTTGAAGAGGGAGAAATAGAGAATTATGGAGCAAGCTATCTACTTTGGAGAATATTTAGAGGGAGTTGCAATGATAGTACCTCCCCCTACACTATCGTCGTGATCATTTCTTGAAAATCTCCCACCTCAGCAGTGGAAACTATTAGTATAGGTGTAAACAATAAAGTTATGCAACTTCAGTTGAAATATGATTTAAAAAACCCAGAAGAGCACACGATAACCAAGTACTTGTGAGGACTAGAGCTTGTCATAAGCAACGTGATTTAGCTAAAACCTTACTGATCTTTGGATGAAGTTTAGACCTTTGCACTGAAGGTAAAGAGGCAACATAAGTAGAGCAAACACCCATTGCCATTCAAACAACCACTTACAACTGGAGATATCTATGGGAACACATTTATTGGAGTTGAGAAGATTAGTTAGGAGAATGACGGTCGCCTCGTGTGAGAAGAAGCTTGAGAATAACATCACCCCCAATACAGTCCCAACGAAGAATGCTTCTGATGCCATGGTTTTGGACACGTTGCTTCAAGATGCCAGATGAGCCAAGTTGTGTTTTTCACTGAGCAAGGTATGGTAGAGGAAGCGAGCGAAGAGGAGGCGGTTGAAGAACATAGTGAGGAGTATCAGCTTCCATTGGATGCGGGTGAGAAGCTTATGGTTCAACGTGTCCTTCAAAATGAGGCTATGAGGGAAGCAGTAGTGGCTTCGTCACAACATATTCTACACCCATTGCACCGTGAAGAAAAATAGATTCAACCTCATAATCGATGGAGACAATAGGAAGAATGTGGTGTATAAATAGATATGAATAAGTTGAGTCTCATAACTCACATTTCCAGTCGTATTCCCTGACATGGTTGAAGAAAGAGAATAGAGTCAGAATTGGGTCTCATAAAATTTTCAATCGGGAACCAGATGCAGGATCAAGTGTAGTGCAACGTGATGCCCATGGATGCCTACCATATCCTGTTGGGTAGATCATGACAGTTTGACTGCAAGACTTAGCATGACGGGTACATGAACACTCACTCATTCACCAATGATGGAAATCACAATTTTCTCTTACCTTCTACGAAATTTGAGGTTACAAGCACTCTTAACATCAGAGAAGGCTGAGAATATCTATTTTATTGAAGATTGAGAATAGCGGGACACGGGCGTAGATTTCATACATGGGGCAATCACTATAAGGATTTTTTCAGGACATCATAATTGGTACTTCAGTCTTTCCTCACAAAAAATAGGGATGAGCCAATCTTGACCTACCTTTGTAAGACCCTCTAGTGGCACGAAATCCCATTTTCGTTCAATAGTGTTCCCCCAGATACTTGGATTAATATGGATGACTACCACAAGTGGGACAAACTCTTCAGGTGTTTTGGGGATCAATACAACAATCGGTGAGATCCAATACTCGTATTGACACAATCGAATGCCCCTAATCTAACCCCATGCTATGGAGATATAGAAGCTTCAATGGATGAAGTTGAAGATCCCCTAACCTCGGGAGTGTCGCGGGTGCTCCTCCTGCTACTGATGCAAGAGTTATAGTGAGCGAAGTAGCGACTCAACTGCTTTCCCTATACCGAACCAGTTTAGATTTTGTCCCTTTTGAGGAGTCTGATGGTCATCTTGGACCACTCCTTGTTATCCTATTATTATATATTTGTGTTTCTGATATTCTAGGATTTATTTTTGCCGTGTTTCTATTTAGGACAGCTGTCGACATTCTTGTATTCCCTTCTAGGGCTTTATCCGAAGGTCGAGTGGTGCTCCAGTTGTTTCTCGCTCTCGAGTTGGTGGTTTATTCTTCCTCGACCCTTTCACATCTCTCCCGCTTTGCTGCCATTCATTCCCCTCTCACTACAATTACCCAAAATAGCATTTTTTTGTTGTTTTCCTCCAGTTTTCCTCTGTTCAACCCTTCCTCTTCCTTGTTATTGTTGTTCCAGCCTTTTCTCTTCGTAGCTATTGCTGTGCAAGCCCTTCACCTTTGTTGTCGCTACTGTCCAACCCTTTCCCTTTGTTTCCACTACCATTTAAGCTCTCCATCCTTGCTGTCATACCCACATCACTCCTTGTTGTTTGCTTGTTTCCGACACCAGGGAAACAACCGCTTTGCTATTTTCGGCTTGCCACCGCCTTTACCACTCGTACTCCCCTTTCAAACCCTCGCTGACCACCACCACTACCTCAGGATCTACCCCCTAGCTTGAGTTCGTGTTGTCAGTTCTTACAATTTCATATTTACGTATGTTGATTGTAATTTTCTAGTTGATTTCCGTATTAAAATTCGATTTTTCTATTATTATTTGGTTAACTTCGATACCAAAGGATGTGTCAGATACTAGTAGTGAAATCTAACGTAAGAATATGAGGGATTTTTGGGGAGATGGTAGAGTGTTGCAATAAGATTTTAGTCACTTAATTTCTAGGCTGTATAGAGTGAATTTATGAGTCAAATGGAACGAAGAAATAATTATTATTGATGAGTTTATGAACATATTTATGAACATATTTATGAACATATAATAGATTGTAGGAGAGATTTGAACATGAAGTAGTTTTTATGAGATGGTTATATTTCCGTTTTGTCACATTTTTTTTTAAGGGTATATGAACAACTTATTTGGTGGATGATGTATCATGAAATTAGATATTGGAAAAAATTATTGGAAAGGAATTCACTGCCACCATAAGATCAAATACATTAATTTGACTATTGAAATGTGTGTTAACCATTTGTTAAAATTAAATAAATAATTGCATTGGTTTAGATTTGGTTAGCATTGGGAAGAGCTTACAAAAGCATGAATAATCACCTGTAAAGATAATGTATTAGGGGTATTTACATTCATACCACTCAATTCCTATACTTTTATATATCTAACACCTAAACTTTATTTTTTTTGCATTTGTACCACCCAAATATTTCATATCACATAAAAAATACCACTATTTTAACTTTAAAAAGGAAAATACACTTTTTCATCCATAGTTAGGCTGATCCATATGTAAAAATTGAAGTTTTGATGTTAGATATGAAAATACGTAGTAATTAATTGGAATGTATCTAATTCTTCCAATGTAATATTTTTTGCTTTGTAAAGGAGTTGGAGAAGATCCGTATACATCAAAGCACACTAATTCTAATAATTTGCTTGCTCTAGTGTTAGACTTAGTGAAAGGTAGTTCGTGACTCTTCAAAGAGTTATAAGTATGACGTGGGAACTAGGGCCAACCGACTGAATCAGCTGGCAGAGGGACCGGGCGAACCTGGTCTGAGGAAGGGTCGATCCTGATTCTTATGAGACCGAGCAGGAGCAACCTTTAGAGGTCCCGATTCATTCAGCTTTGAGCAGGAGTGGCACCTTGAATGGGCGGCGATGCCGCTAGCCCCCTTTCTCCCTTCATTTTCCTTTCTTGTTTACAGCATGCGCGGATTCTATTTAATTGCTTGTTGTTGGAATTAGGGTTGTGTTATGTTGTACTGCTATTTTCAAATTCTTCTCGGAGCCTCCTCCATTGTTAGGACTATATCCAACGATAGTTGGTGCTTCAGCTATATCCTTCTCTGAGGTGGTGTTGTATCTTTCCCAATCATTCTCCTCCCCTTTTCCCCTAGCCTCTGGCTCCCCATATCATCTAGTCCCTCTGTCACCTCCACCTCCTTGTAGCTGTAACCTGCTATCTTGATCTCCCTACCACCTTCCACCTGTCGATTCCTATCCCCATGCTACTAGTCTTGCTGTCCAACTCTCCCAACCACGTACATGCATCTTGCCGGTCACCTACATTTATTCTCTTTGTTGTCTGTCTCATTCCCGTCAACCAACACCCTTTTCCACTTTTCCATGCATTTTTCCCTGCCACCCCACTCTCTCATCCCCCTACTAGCTGCCAACTATCATTCCAGCCTATCCGAAAACCCTCAAGCTTCCCTCTTACACCTTGTCCCCTTACCGACGCTACCACCGCCCTTGGATCTTCTCTTTCAATCCTAGCCAATGAGTGGTTTGTTGTTATATTTTCCTTTTCTATTTATGCCCTAATTCACTGCTAATAAAAAGTTATTTTGCGTTTCCGCTGATTTCCTAACTAGTTTCAGTATCATTTAGTATCAGTGCTAACCTAACCCTAGTTCTATTCCAGGATTTTCTAGCATTCTTCATAAACCAGAAATTTGTTTTCCTACCATCAAGCACCATTTCTACTTTCACAAATCCCAACCTCTAACCTTGCCACCAAGAAGACTTATGCATCGGTCTACTCGGGAAGAGATACGGCAAGAGCTTCGTTGCCTTCAACAGAGGCTTGTGGAGATTGATGAGATGACCCTTGACTGAGATCTGGAGAGTCGAAAGGGAGAAAGAGAGGAGGATCTGAATTCCTTCCATAGAGAGAATTTCAACGATAAAGAAGATAGACTACGGCGTTTCATAATCCAATATCAGAGGAGGCCTAGAGAACGATATCTGAGTCCCTTTCATAGGGAGAATTTTAGAGAATAGATATCATTTGGAGAGCACAAAGACTTCAACATCAAAGTGAATCTGTTAGAGTTTGAGGGAGGTATAGATCCAAAAGACTTTGTTGATTGATGCAATATGTTGAATGGATCTTTGAGTATAATGATATGTCAGAGGATAAAATGGTCAAATTAGTTGTTATCAAGTTGAAGAAAAGTAGCTCTTTTTGGTGGAAGAACTTATACAAACAGAAGAAAAGAGAAGACAACGATATGATTACGAGGTGGAAGAAGATGAAGAAGGTGATGCAGAGAAAATACCTCCCACCCCATTATCGCCAGGATATGTTTCCGAGGCTCACCACCTGCAACAAAGGGACTTTTCAGTAGAGACGTTAACAGAGCGATTTGATTTGTTGCAGATGAGGTGTGATTTGGTCAAGTCAGAGGAGCACATCATAGCCTGTTATTTGGGGGGGCCTGAAGCTAGCTATTAGCAATGTGGTGTAACTGCAATCCTATTCATGACTTGGAGATGTTTAGACTCTGGCCTTGAAGGTAGAAAGACAAAACGAACAAAGCCGACAACAGTCGTCCTTCAGGTAGAAACCATCAGTCAAGCAGTTGCTTGCAACTACCACAATCGACTTGGGTTCTAGGGAGGAGCATGCAAGCCCGGACAAGGAAGTGACAGGTCGGATCAGAGTTATGATAAACTAGAGAAATGTAGCTCCTCCAATACAATATCAACAAAGAAGTGTTTCAGGCGTCATGGCTACGGCTGCATAGCTTCCAGCTGTCCCACGAGTGCGAGTAGTCACCCTTACAGATTAGGACGTCGTGGAGGAAGTTAGCAACGAGAAGACAGCTGAGGACTAGGGTGAGGTGTATCATCTTCCATCAGATGGAGGAGTGCTGGTAGTTCGACGGATCTTACAGACCGATATTGACATGAGAGATTCGCAATGGCTTCGTCACAATATATTCTACACTCATGTACATGAACAGGAAGGTATGCAGCCTCATCATCGATGGAGGGAGCGGTGAGAATGTGACATCTATAGAAATGAGTGAGAAATTTGGTCTCAGGACTTATAGACATTCACAACCGTATTCACTGGCGTGGCTGAAGAATGAGAATCGGGCTAGCATCGATCGGAGTTGCCTAGTAGAGTTTTTGATTGGGGGCCAACTGCGTTATCAGGTGTGTTGCGACGTGATCCTTATGATGCTTGCCACATGTTGTTGGGAAGACTGTGACAGTTTGACTGGAGGACTCAACACAATGGATTCATAAACAAGTATTCCTTGACTATGAATAGGAAGCACATCATCCTACTTCCTTCGCTGGAGCCTGAGATCACATAAGCCCTTACCAGCGAAGCAATGCCTAGTGATGTCTGAGGATGATAGGATTGAGACGCCTGCTTCAGAAACGAGACAAACACGATAGAGGGTATTTCAGAATCTTACGGTCAATACCGTACCACCAACGCCACCACCGCGCGGAAAGGTTCAGGTTACTCTCGCTTCAAATCATGTTGACCCAATTTTTGGGAAGATTCAACAATACATGCATGGAATGCAAACCCAGCAGAGCTGATCGATATGGATGTATGCTCGCAAATGAAGGAAAATCCTTAAGTATTTCGGGGAACTGCAGAACTGACAGTGGAATCCAAGTGCTGTTAGGATTACAAACAAATAACCAGAAGCTTCAACAAATGAAGTCGAAGCTCCCCTAACCTCGAGAGACTGACACGGGGGCTAGGGCCAACCGGCTGGCAGTGGGACCGGGCAAAACCGGTTTGAGGAAGGGCCCGTCCCAATTCTTACTGGACAAAGCAAGAGCGACTTTTAGAACGAGCGGCGGTTCCGATTCCTTCAGCTTCGAGCAAGAGTGACTCCTTGAATGGGCGGCAATGCCGCCAACCCCCTTCCTCCATTCCTTTTCTGTCTTTTCTCCTTTCCTTTCTTGTTTTCCGTCTGAAGGGACTCTATTTAGCTGTTCGTTGTTGGAAGTAGGGTTATATTATGTTGTATTGTTGTTTCATATTCTCCCTAGAGTCTCTTTCTCTCTTGCTAGGGTTGTATCCGACGATGAGTGGTGCTTCGGTTGTAACCTGCTCCGAAGTGGTGTTGTATCTTTCCCAATCCTTCACCTCCCCTTTTCCCCTAGCCGCCGGCCTCCCCACATCATCCAACCCCTCTGCTGCCACCTCCTTAACTTGTTGTTCAGCTCTCCCTACTACCTTCCAGCTGCCGGTTCCTATACCCCCCTGCTGGTTTTGCCGTCCAACACTCCCGGCCAACCACCTGCATCTTGCCGGTCGCCTACATTTCTCCTTGATGCCCAGCTCATTCCCCCATCAACCAACACTCTTTTCCACTCTTCCCTGCAGTTTTCCCTGCCGCCCCACTCTCCCAATCCCCAAATCGGCAACCAACCACAGCTCCAGCCTACTCGACAATCCTCAACCTTCCCCCTTACAGCTTGCCGCCTTACCGACGCTACCATCGCCTTCGAATCTTTTCTTCCGCTCCCAGCCGAAGAGTGGTTTGGTCTTGTATTTCTCTTTTCCGTTTTTGTCATGTTGTAACCCTAATTCAGTGTTAAGAGAATTTACGTTTGCACTTCCCTTTTCCGATATCAAAGTATTTCAAGATGATAGAGATGGAGATATTCAGGGTTTGATTTGGTTTGGAGATGATGGAGACAATGTCAATTGAGAATCTCCAAGTCATTGATGCCATAAATCTACAGTAATTGCTTTGGATTGGCGAGCATAAATTTATAGAATGGAATAGAAGGCTACAGCCTTCAATAAGTATTTGTTGAATGTCCGATCTTTTATTTGAAAGCCGACAGAGAAAATTGATTGTTATAATCTAGGAATGATGCCTAGGGGTTATGATGGGAACAAAATTCCTACAGGAGCAAAACAGAAGGACCGAAGAAAAACAAAAAAGAAAGCAGGTTTTCTTATATTAATCTATTATCTCCTTTTTATAAAGCCTGTGGGCGCGCGCGCACACACGCTCACACACACACACACAGATATATATATATATATATATATCTGTGTGTGTGTGTGTGTGTGTGTGTTTATATATATTTAGGAGTCTAACCATAACGAGATCACTTGGATTAAAGATCTTATGGTGTCTCTGACTGTTCTCATCAATTTTATAGTCTTCATTAGATTTTTCCAAGGTTAAGAGGCTATTGCTAAGGAATTTGGTGTAATATTTCCCTATTACACTGATAGCTTTGCTTTTATATATGGGAAAAAGGCAATATCAGTTGTGTGGTTTGGTATCGTGGCAGAAACAATACTAAAAGGCCTTTTATGGGAAGAGTGATTGGGCATCGAATTGTTTGCAAATTTAGCTTGGAGGAATTTCATGCCATTGCTTTGGATGATATTGTACCAAACATCTCCATTTGCCCATCTATTTGTGGGTGAGAAGCTGAGATTAATTGTAGCAAGGTTCGTAGATGCTTTCAAAGTTCTCGTCAAAAGTTACTGATGAATTTAACATAACGACTCCCCGTGAGACTTCTTGGAATCCATGTAAACAAACAATTTCATGGGGAAAAAATTTGGGGCTATATGCAAACTAACAATTTTATCTTTGATGAAACCACCTACACAGCCTACCTCTCCTAACCTTAATACCTTTACTCAATTTGTACTTGACCCCCACACAGCCAAACAACCATAGTTTATAGTTACAAATCCCTTAATAGCCACCTACGTTGCATTATCCAATACCTCACTGGGTCCAAATTCAACACATTTATAGTCATAAATAGCTTTCCCACCGTAGGAGCAACTTCCCTCCATCGGCAATGTACATACAAGGCAAAGTAGATTCAAAGTTGATTTGCGTAAGCTGAGGAAACTCTTCAACCTACATCATACCCTTGCCATTCAGCCTGACCCTACCATCTCCACTCAAGCAGTCAAAGGATTTGAAATGGAGACCAGCCACAACTCAAGAATCTTATTCCATTCAAAAGTAAGGGCCATGGTCTCTTATATAACCCTCTCGCCATCACAATGTTATTAGTTGCTGTTGGATTCAAAATCAAACTCAAGTCAAGTGATACTACGGCTTGACATAAATGTCACCTTATAACTTTAGGGTACAAACAAGATAAGTTATTAACTGAGCCAGTACATTTAGCTTTGTTGTTAAATTCCCTATTTTTAGAATCCTTCTCCCAATTGCTCTTTGTCACAACTTGCATGCATTTCAACACTATGGATCCGATGCCTCATCCATAGCTAACTTAACGAAATTGTCTAAATGTTCTTTTGTTTTCACAATCCCCAATATCCTCATGATATCCGCTCATTATAGAATGTCATATAGTGCTTAAACAAACACCCCGACTTTGGCGGTGTTTGGTTGTAACTTAGTGTACATTAAATAGTATTTATCAAATCCGACTGATAAATTCAGATTTATCAGATGGACGCTTCTATGGAAGAGCTTGCGAGCGATGGCATAATAAATCTGGCTCGCAGTCGGATTTACTGAACCCAGATTTACATAGTAAAAATGATGGAATGCGGTGTCGGTCGCTTAAAGTTGCGTCTTTTTTTTAGATTTAATTTAATGGATATATGTATATTAGTTTTGAAAATAAGATTTTAAAATATTAGAATGAGAAAGGACAGATCTCATTCGTTAAGTAGTTTGGATGAACGAGCGTAATATCGCGAGTAACGCATCTATTCCGAAGAATAGACACCCTACTCGACAATATCGCTCGATCAAATAAACCACAAAATTCATGACATCCGTTACAGTACGCGAACCTTTATGTGGACCAACAAATTCTCCTATTTAATACAAAAGAATTAAATAGGGTTTATATTATCCGGAGTCTTTAAAACTCACTATAAAGCGAGCTCTATAGTTAATTACCCCTCGAACGATCGAAATCGCTTGAGAGAACTCTCGATTTAGATCGCGGGTTTCTATCTTCACGAAGTCGAAGGTAGGGTTTTCGACGAAATTTGGTAGTTGGAAATCCGATAGGTGAAAGGCGCGAGGAGGAGCAGTTATTTACGGAGTCGAAGGAAAGAAGGGTAGGAGATGTCACAGATCTCGAGGAGTACCTCGAGGACGTCCCAGACTATCTTATGGTTGGGCTTTAGATTTTGGAAAGGGGTTTATTTTAATTTCAATCCTGCAAATTAATTATAGGAATTACGTTTGCATAATGTCCTGATTATGCAAACTACCTAAAAGACAGGAGGGCTTACGTCGTATCGGACGACAACCTCGAAGCCTAAGCGAGTTAGGGCTTATATCGCACGGGAGGGGCGTGCGAGCGCCTAAAAGAAAGGTGAGGGTTTATGTCGCGGCTGGGCGGACTATCTCGAAATCCTGAGCACATTATTTAGGCTAAGAATAGTTTTCTTGAAGAAGATGACCGTCTTGCCGACCGTGCTCCAAGCTCCACGTCGTAGCGGGAATCGCGGTTTAGGTTTAAAGTCTTAAGTTAAAGTGAGCGTGCAAGTCGTTTATTTCGTTTTTATTATCATTTTATTACAACGAGTGAGTGTGTACTGATGATGACGAGTGTAAAGAAACGAAGTAAACAGAAGTATGCTATAGTGAACTAAGCAGTAAACATGCTATGCTAAACGGGAGATAGGCTAAAATAACATGCTAAGCAGGAGACATGCTACGACAAGTAAAACATGCTAAATAAGTATGCATACTGAAAGTAAGCGAACTAGCCTAGCAGGGATATATGCTGAAAAGTAAACATGCTAAACGAGTATAAACTGAAAGTAAACGAGCTAGGCCAGCAGGAGTATGTACTCGAAAAGTAACGAAGATATAACGATAAAGAAAGTAAAGACGTGGTCACGAGAGTACCAGTATGCTTCCTGTTCATCCATGCGTACACGCTATTCTATTTATTATTATTTTCATATTTTTCATGTATTTCTGACGGAAGAGTCGTTAGCGCGGGAAAAGCAAGAGTAAAAGTAGTGGGCAGGAGCCTAGCTCAACAGGAGTACTACGGTACGTACAAAAGGAGCAAAGTACGAAAATCCAACGGTAAAACAAAAGAAAGACGACAGGAGAGCGAATAAAAACCGTGAAAGAAAGCCAGAAAATCGAGAAAGAAAGAAAAAAACGTCCGTAGAAAATTCCGAGAAAAGTCACGAACGAAAACAAAACAAAAGTCGTAGAAAACCGCAAGGAATACCGGAAGAAACGTACAGATGCCCGCTAAACTCACGGCAAACCGTAAGAAAGCCATGGGGCATCTGGAAAGAAAGACTCGTAAGCACAGTGGTGTTTCGGACTCAGAGCTGTGCTAATATCCCGACTTGAGTGCTGACTACTAGACGGACTTTCTGCAGAAAACGATCTAACCCGACTCGAATAATGAACCAGTGGCGCTTTATAAATTTTCATACATTTCAATCTTTGGTTTCATATGCAAAGAGCAAATGAAGTAAATGAGTACGTGTAGTAGTGGAGGTAGTTTTTATATTTTTCAAACATATATATTTTTTGTTTTAAAGTATTTTAGTCACTGCGTTGATTGTCTCAATAGAATTAGGATCGCGAACATCCTCAGATCTGTCGGCGGTAGAAGCCTCGAGACGAGCGAAACGGTTCCGTGGTTCTCGCTCTACTTTCTGCAGTCTGCGAGTCGAGCGGCCCATTCTGTGATTCTCGTAATTTTTTCTTTTTGCAGTCTCATCAATGTCCCCACCGCACATACAACCTTGCTTGATGGCCCCACATATAACCTTCTTGATGGCCCCACATATAACCCAAGGGGGTTATATGTGCACACCTACACGTCCTCTGTAGGTGTGTGCTTTGAGCCAAGAAACAATGTGAAAACTAGGGACGAGAGGTCAAGGAAAGAAAGAGGGAAGGCGGTTCACCTAACACAATTTCGAAAAAAGGTGAACCGATTTCCAATGATCAAAGGTAAGTAAATCACCCTACACTTCCCGACCGTCCTCACATATCCTAAAAAAAAGGACCTAAAGGCACATCGACGCTCTCGGAGAGGGTGAGGACTAGACCCCTAGGAACGCACTCCCTTTTCCCAAATAACTGTAAAATCATGACCAAAAGATATCGACCAAGTCCGGACTCGGACCACTGCTCGGGATTCCTCCGAACTCCAAGTACCACATCGACTTTCAATTCCCGAAAAACAAACTTCCCCGTACGTTCTCCCACGGGCTCGGGACTCGATTATAACGATAGGAGAATCAATAATCTCTTAATACATAAGAAAGAGAATGGACGAGCCATGCTCACCAAACTAGCATCAATTTCATCAAATAAAACCTCCAAGAAGTATTTCAAATATCGTGCTCAATTTATTTCCCACAGGTAAGCTAGGAAGCTCCTCCAAATTTCATTAGATCAATTTCATAAGCAAATGTAGCAAGGAGCAAAGCCAACAGCACACCAATTACCCCACCCACCAAGGCTCGGCCAAGGCAGAAAAACAAGAGGAGAGGCTCACGGTCAAGGCCAAAATAGGGGAGGCAACACGAGGCAAAGTCCCCCAACAAGCCACTCACATCAATTCCAATTTACCACAAACACATAAGAATAAACTCCATTAGAATCCAAACAATTCAGCCCCTCCAAATAAAATTCCAAACAAGGGTGCAGCCGAGCCACCACAAGTCCCGAAGAAACGACCCAAACACAAGCTAAAATGAGCCTAACACACGACCAGCGAGCCTCAACAAACACCCAAAACTAGGCTCACACCGAGCCAATATAGCCAAACAAACATGGCCCAACTCCAAGGCCTAGATGAATGCTCACCACAAGGACCAAATCCAGCCTATACAAAACCAAACCCGAGCCACTACCTGGCTGTGAGGATCAACCCAGCCGCAAGCCAAAACAGCCCCCAACATCAGATTAGCTCAAGGGAATCCCAAACCAAAGCAACTAAGCAACGAAGTGGGCTCGACTCAACCCAAAACCAAGAAAACGGCAGGGCTCAAAACAGCCCAAAATTTAAATTACAACAGTCCCATCATAAGATTAAAACCGGAAGTGCCAAAAGAGCTAAAAAACCAACTACAACAAGACTGAAATAAGCCCAACTCTAGATCACAACAACCCCCAATGTAAAGCCAAAGCTAGAGAAAGCTAAAGTAGCCAACCTGAACCATAGCTAAGTTAGGGGCAAATCCGACTCGAATTAAACGGAAAAAACAACAAGACTAACGCAGTCGAGCCATATGAGGCTACAACCAAATCCCAAATCGAGTTTAGAATCGAGAGCACAGCAGGATTCAACCAAAACCGAGCCAAAGTAGGGCTCAAACAATCCAAAATCGAGAAAACCGCAAAACAGGGAAAACAACCCAGTCATAGGGGCAAAACCGAGAGGCAGCAGGAGCCCAAATCAAGGAACAAAGCCAACCAAAACAGCCCCCAAACCCTTTTAAAATGAAACAAAATGTGCTTCCAAGTAGGACCATAACGAACCAAGATGAGGCTTAAAATTTAGCTAAACATAAAGCTTGCATAAGCATTTCCATACATCCAACATATCCAAGTATAGAGCCTTGGTGTATTTCAAATCAACTTAAATCTTTTCCCTTACATGCTCTTTGGTAAAGAAGAGGTAAGAAGAGCGAAAGCAAGCTCCACATGCATATAAAACTAAATAAACCATTCCATGCTCCACATCGAGTTAGAATGAGTAAAGAAGAGAGGGAGCAATAAGACGCTACACTTTAACTATGAAACTACGTCCATCTTAAGGAAAACAACATATATATAGCCTCAAATATAAAAGTTAGAGCTAGAGGAGCCCATACCTCAATGAGAGCTCAAGCAAAACCCACACCACAGCTCAACAACAGTAAACAAACGGCGCAACCCAGGCTCATAACCGAGCAGCCAAGCTCCACGGGTTTCAGAGAGCAAGACAACAGCACCCCTCACCTCACTCACACACAAGCTCAAGAAGAACCGTGAGCAGCAGGGAAGAAGAAAAGAGAAATGAGAGAAAGGGAGTCTTTAAAACCAGGGTATCCAACCTTCAAATTCTCCTCAGAATGTGGTTTAAATAGCCGCAGGGGAAGAAGACCAGCTAAACTCACCCAAAAAAACTCACCCGGAGCCAACGGCTACAAAAGGACGAACCCTACCTGGTGTCAGAACCCACGCACGCGGGAGGAAGCTACGGGAGAGCGAGAGGAAGCCATTGGGAAGGGAAGAGACTTCCGAGTGCGTCCGAGCCACAGGTGCCGCGGCTTCCGAATGCTCGAAGAGGAAAGTTCAACGCGTCGGAAGAGAAGCCGGGCGAGAGGCGCACGGGAGGTCACCTCCCATGGCGTGGGGAAGGAGCCGAGGTACGACGGGACGAGACTAGACGAGGCCAACGAGCTCGTCGAATCGAGCTAGGGCACGAGGCACGTATGCGAGTGCGGGAAATAGGTTAGGGATTAAAAGGATTTTAAAAGAAAATAAAATTTACTTTATTAAATTTCGTCAAATTTTGCGTCGCGAACCCGCGCTCGAAAACATAGCAAGTTATATGTCCTTTCCTAGCAAATTCGACGTCCCGGACGCAACGGCGCAGTCCGTTTCGAGATCCAAGGTCGTTCGGACAACCTCATCGTTGGTCGAGTCGAAAGTGCGTCAAATTCTGTCTCGCTGAAATTCTGACTTTGATGTCGCTCGTTCTGGCATTCTGACCTTGATCTTGATCCGTTGCGGAGAATTCGAAGACGTCGAGGCCGTGGCTCGAGGATTTGTGCTTCGGTGGTGCGAGAAAATGTGCACGAGGCTATCCTAAGGTCCAGTGGTCCTATTGGAACTCAATTTGGAGTCCTAACGCCAATTCCAACCTATCTGCTGTGAGCTAGAGGTCAGGAATTTTGTCCGGGATTCCAAAAGAGTGTCGAAGTGGTTTCAACCATTCTAAAACGAGGTAGGCCCATTGCTAAGACTCTAAGATCGTCGGGGAAGCTCCTAAAGCTAGAACCCTAAATCCTAGGAGAAAAACTAAACCTCAACAAAAGTGAGGTCAACACGCGGGAAGAGAAAGACGAAACGTGAGAAAATTGGATTTGACGGAGCATTGAATTTATTATTTTCTCTCTTTTTTGTGTTTGGCTGGATTTAAGTTAAATCATATAAATAATATACTACCAAACAACGCCTTTGGTTTGTAGCATTTTCTAGTTCCATAATGAAGATTAGGCCCAATTTCTTCGAGCTTCTTAGAGTGAGAGGTTTTTTAAAATTTCGTGGAGTGAGGAGTATCTTGAAGCTCATAGAGTGAAGAGTTTCTTGAAATGTCTTAGTGTAACTATAAATACCACTACCCACATGAAAGTTGTGCGTGACAAAGAAGAAGCAGAAGAATAATAAGAGAGTTCTCTAGTGTTGTAGTCCTATGAGTGGTGCGAGAAAGTATGTCTAAACATCGAGTCATGTAATCACCTTTTTTAGTTTTAATAATAGTTTTATTGTATCTCCAATTCTTTGGTGTTCTTTATCTAAACTACAAGGATTTTGATTTAGTTATATCGATCTCTCCCTTATCTTTTACCATTATAATAAAATCAGCATCTACCTACTCATTGAAGATGATAACGTTCTCATCACGGTGTTAGGCCAGCGCCTACGGGAAATATACTCTTTTGTTATTTATTATTGTTTGGTATAAGTAAAGCTTAATAGGTTATGGTTAGGCGTGATGAGATTATTGCCTTGGGTGTTAGGGATAGCATTTAGGAGAGATCATCTATCTCTTGAATAGTAGTTTGAGAGAGAATCACCTACCTCTTGAATTGGAGTTTATTTTTTATGTACTTGTGTTGTTTTCATATGGATGGACTAAAATATTTTGTTGTTTTTCCTAATTATGTGAAAATATATATCTCGTCCATATGAGGTTGATCGTGGCATACAGACATCGCCTCGTGAGATTGCAGTGTACATCATCCTTCGTGATCGAACCCCCTTTAAATTCTTGATTTGCATTAGCTAGGAAGCCAACGACGTGATCCCGACCTACAACGTGATAGAATCCTTGGAAAAAATGTCTTGATTCGAGCTAGCACAGTCTTGCAACGAGGAAGACCGATGATATCACAACATATAGGTGACGCCTTCGTGACCTAACCATTGAAACATTCGTGATTAGAGGTAGCTGGGAAGCAGACAACGAGGCTGCGACGTTTAGTGACCAAATATCGCGATTCAAGTGGAGTGGCCATGAGGATCACGACGTTTAGGAGTCTTGCGCCAAACCCATGTACAAGAATCCCGCTTCGGTCATAGTTCTCGATACAGTTGCGATTTTAGGTATCTGAGAAGCCGTCGATAACATCAAATCTCCCTCTGTATCACGTCTCCTTCGTGACCGGACCTCACGATGCACTAGTCATTCGAATTAGCTGGGAAATGGGATTGTTGAGTATAGGACCCCATCGAAAATCGTGAATAATGGTGGCCAAGAAAGTAGAAGCTTTGGTGAAGAAATTGGAGGAAAATGTGAGCCAAATCAAATATGAATTAGATGAGCATTTGTCGGTCATAGAGGAGTGGTTTTCTTTCATGGATGAGAGATTTGCGGCCCTTGAAGAATTGATGAAGTTGGTGGACTTTTTTGCAAAATCGCTGCTGCTTTACGCGGGAACGAGTGAGACTTTGGAGCGAACTTGAGTGACAATCAAAAGGATTCGTGTGGCATCTGGGTAGTGTTATTGCTTTAGGTGGATCTGGAGCTGCGGGATCGAGCATAGGAATGAGGAGCAAACTCGAGCGACAACACTTGGTAGGAATAACACGACTTCCAGACAACTGTAAAGAACAAAAGTAGGTGAGATTTAACAAAGGAGTCGTGAGAGGATTTGAGTGACAACATCTAGATGGAATTGCACGACATCGAGATGTTAAGCGACATCATTTGAAATGAAACGACGTGCAATTATATGTTGGAGGTCACTTCAAAGGATTTTGGCCTTAAACAGGAAACCATGGTGGGTGGGACCCTGGCCTCATCTAACTGTGCCAAGGCCTTTATTACAACAGCCTTCCAAACGAATGGCAAGTCAGAAGTAATGATGGGAACATGACAACTGGAAAAGATCAGGGGAGTTTATTCAGGACTGATTTTGACATTGCAAAGTATTTAAGAGGGAGACAAAATGGTGGTGCTTTGCGGTGATCCCAATCTTTCAAAGACTTTGGTGAAGCTCAAGGCCATGGTGAGGGCAATTCAACATGATGGCTGAGATTTTTGATGAAGTTGCATAGCATAGCAGAGACATTTGATATGAAGTTTGCAAAGCTTCCAGTGATCATTGAGCTACTGGATGAGTCGTTTGGGGTTGCGGTATTCTTCAAAATTAACTGGAAGTCAGGATACCATTAGATTCGAATGCGGTTGAAGGATGTGCACAAGACGATATTTCAAACTTTTGAGGGTCATTACGAATTTTTGATTAAATCAAAATGATTACCTGATGATGATGACACAGAAGAGTCATACAACTTGATCCAACAACATTTTTTTTTCATCTTGAGGACAATATAATTTTTTAGGAGGGGAGTATTGTTAGTCTTTTGTTATTTATTATTGTTTGGTATAAATTGGGCATGATGAGATTGTTGTCTTGAGTCTTAGTGTTAGGGTTTGAGAGTGATTACCTACCTCTCAAATAGTATGTTGGGAGAGAATCAACTACCTCTCGAATTGTAGGTTTGTCTTACATCTAGTTGGCTTGTGTTATTCTTTATGCTGGTGGAGTAAAATATTTTGTTTTTCCTTAATTGTGTGGAAATTTTTATCTCTTTTGTATCACATTAATAACAATGTCAAGGCGGTCTCGACTCTCATCTCTTTAATTCTCAGTATTCAGGTCCTCGCTGCATCTCAAAGGCCATCTTCTCAACCAAGCAAATATGCTACTGAATATGCCTTAAAAATCAGGAATGGTGGATTGTCAACCACTCAGCACTCCCATTACTTAGTGTATTTACTAAGTTACTATTTTGTTATTTTAGCCATTTTACAGAGTATATTCTAGTATGAGAATTTTAAATAACTCTCAATATCTCTTTTCAATAAAGATTGGAAATGCTATTTATCATAAAGTTTATGTTTTAAGATACGATGATGAATTATCGTGTCAAAAGAATCAAGTGAAGGAATATATTGATTGGAAGATAAAATAAGGGGCATTTATATGCATGGTTACATATCTTACACCTAACTTTCATATCTGGACACAACACTCATATATTTCATATCACATCAAAATTAGCACTATTACTACTTTCCAAGAGTGAAATACATCATTTCTTGCATAGGTTTAAAGCACCAAATTGTTATACATGTAAATATGGAAACAAGGTGTGAGATATGTAAATATGTAAGGATTTTATGTTATGTTAAATTTCCCTAAATCTAATGGACTCCTTATGGACATCTAATCGTTGCCAAGCAATTTATATAGGAAAACTCCTGCTGAAGATGGAGCAGTTTACAGAGACCTTTTAAAAGTCTAGGACAATGTACTAAGTTAAGGAAAAAGGTACTAATTCTTAGAAGATTTAGTGATTTGTGTTCCCAAAAAATATCTTATTAGGTGAACAAGGCAGCAATCCTCCTATCAAATATCTCACTATCGATGAATTAATTCATAATGCTCACTCGAGGTTTGCATATACCCTTGCACTAGATTTGATTGAAATATTTTCGATCGTTGTGTTCCCTTGGAAAAATTCTCAAATTTAAGACTAGAACTTAGAGGTGTAAGTGAGCCGAGCAAGCTTGACTCTATGATGAGTTCACGAGTTGATTTTTATCGAACTGCAAACTTGTACTTGGTACTAAATGAGCTTATTCTTCCTTGGCATTTGGTCACATCCATGCCTTCTCCGATGAGTTTGAGGGGTGGAATCAAGTTATATCTAGGGCAGGCAGTGTTCACCTGAAAGTTGAGATTTTTCTATAGAAGTTCTAAAATTTATTAATTTCTTCCTATGACGTTTAGATAATATAGTAATTTTGCCCCCACTCAATATATATTCTTTGCCCATACTTCCAAAATTAAATATTTGGTCATTTTGACCATCCCTTAATAAACAAGCTCCTATAATAACTTTTTATTTGGATTACTCATGACCTGACTTTGCGAGCTGCGCTCTAACTCATTCTTTGATCTAAACTCTCCATTTAATAGGCAATTCGATCTCGAGTTTAGCATATATCAAACTTGTCTCTAATCGTTTACTCCCCCTATTTAGGACCGGTTCATATCATCAAATAGCTATCCATTCAAAGAAAGATGAAAATTAATATGTGCATATTTAAAATCCTCACTTTTAGAGACAGTAATTCTTCTTTAGGTGATTAAGAATGATATACTAAGGGTCCGTTTGGGGCAGCTTATAAGTGCGGTGACGTTTTTTAAAACGCCGCCTAACCATTTGGTTCGTGCGTTTTTGAAAACGTTGTCTACTTCATTTAGGTTTTTTACACTAAAAGCAGGTCGCGGGTTGACTCCCGCGGTCGACCTGCGGGCCGCATTTTAGGATAAGCTGCTTATCCTAAAGCGTACAAGCTGCACCAAACAGAGCCTAAAAGAGTTAGTTTTGTTTACCAACTGTCAGATATAATCTATATCATATTGATTAATTGGTGCAGGAATAGAGGCTATTTATGACAGATTTTTTATTTGACGCTAAGGAGATTTAATCTCTAAGAACCTTACAATAATTTCTAATATTTTCATCAATTAAACTAACTATCACTGACTATAATTTTCAAATCAGACAAGTGGATTCCATGTGCTAACATTGAAGAAGTTGTGGGAAGGTCAACAAATTATAATTAAAGACGTACAGAATCTCCTCTACTCTCCCTGTTCATAGGAATTATTCTCAGCATTCAATTATAATATTCATTAAAATATTATATCATGAAATAAATAAGTATACCAAAATAAATAAGATTTTTAACTCATCACTAAACTTTATTTCCTTTATGTTCAGCTTGATAGTTGAATAAATTATCTTGATTTTATTATCATTATTACTTTTTTTTTTCATCAAAAGTGATCTTGCCAGATTTTATAGAATAAAGATATGCAATTGATGTGACTTTATTTCCCTAGATGGTTCTCCACACCTAATTTATCTACAAGCTTAAACTGTAAGCACATGGTGAGGGCAAAGCTAACCACTATAAATATTCAAAATCAAGTACTGCTTTAAGAAAACAGAAAGATAAGCATGGGTGACCTCATATGCCTGCATTTAATATAGATTTCTGCACTGTAATTATTGAGCACTTTGCTTTAAAATAATCTATCCAAGTTGATCATTAACCTAACCCTAGATTCATTTTGTCTGTATCCATAATTTTTATTCTGTTCAACGCCACATCTGTGCTTGTGCTGACGTTTTCAAGTATTTAATAAAGACAATGACTGCTTTTTTAGTACTTAATGACCATAATATGGTTGCCAGCTTTCCTCCCTACTTTGGTGGTTAGAGATACATGGCTGGCATTATATTTCTTGAAAATAGGTTTATTTAGTCACCTAATTCATGTCTTTAAAATAGGATATGATATTTTTCTGAGAGGTTCATGAATGTTCCTCCTTTTTAGGAAAATTTACATACATATCACACAAGTCTTATGCATTTACATATCTAACACCGCCTAAAGACTGATATTTTTATTTTTAGCATTTTGGTATCATATTATGCAGCAAAAGGTGTATTTCAATTGTTAGGCATGTTAATATGAAATTTTGGAAGTTGGATATGTAAATGCATGAGAATTTTATGGTAAATATGTAAATGCCCCCTTTTTTTAAAGGAGTGTCAATAGTATATGTGCATGCATGTTATGTTAATTCCTTAACTTTAAATCTCAGAATTATGGTCAAAACTCTCAATCAAATAGGCTAGGGGAAGTGGTATGTTGATGTGAGAAGAATTTCAAATTTTATGTGTGTTTATCCAAAAAAAGTGAAGGATTATTCAACAGTATGCTAGCGAACTTAGTAAAATACTTTAGAACTTCATGTCAAGGTCTAAGAATTATAAGTCTATCACATCAAATTTGTGCTTGGACTCTCAAATTTATTATGAAAAATTTTTGAGATGGTTGTCCATTAATATGGTTGTTAAAGAACAAATTTGTCAAAATCACAAAATTGAATCTCTGGCATCAAATTTTAAAATTTTTAGTTGGTAAAGAACTTTTAAAGTTGTTGCCAAGTCTTAAACATGTAAATTGTAATTGTACATTTCCCAAAGAGAGAGAGAGAGAGGGAGAGAAGTATGACAAGTTTCTTTTAAAGGTGTGAGTTAATTTGGTTGATAAAAATTTGAAAAATTATTGCCATTGCCCCACCCCTATAATTTAAATTGGATGCCAATTCGCTTGTTAAAATGTCAGTAGTTGTTAGCACTTAGGATCAAATCTGCTTTACATTGATTTTATGTTTCAGCACCTAAACTTTACAAAAATAGAGCAATAATAATAATAATAATAATAAAATACATCAATTGAAGCTAAGAGAGTAGTTACATGTTAGGCCTTGACCAGTTGATATAAAGTGCTTCTAATATTAGTTGTGTAATTTTAGAACATGTTGCTGGGTATTAGAAAAGCTTTTCCTTTTTAAAAAAAGGTCACAGTTTCCTTCAAGTAGATTTTACTTTGAAGAATCTTTGCTGCTAAACTTTCTAAAAAACAAGAATAATATTGTTGCAAATCCAAAACATGACCACTATCTATATAAAAATATTATGAAATAATTATCCCAAACTCACATAAACCTCTTCTTTATTCATAAATTCTAAAGAAATACACACCACTTCAATAACAAAGAGAAAAGCTAAAAAAAAGAAAAAAGAAAAATCTGCATTAAAACAGCAGAATTAAACTTACTCATAAAAATGGAAGCTTAACAAGTCTTAAAAAGATGATATTAAAGCAGAAACACATACATATAGACATAATCAAACCAGCTATACTACACTCCAAAGCACATGAAAGAGAGAATAAACCAAAGCAGAAGACTACCATCCCATGATAGACTCTTTCTCGCCCTCACTGCTTATCTACAGTTTCAAGCTTTTTCATTGCTTTTAGCTATTAACCCCCTTCTTTTAGTTCATTTTTTCAAACCAAACCCTCTCTTTATTTTCTTCAGAAACTGTGATCATGCATTGCTCCTGAAGGATCCAAGAGCTTTAACTGCTGCAGCTCTGAGTACATACTGGTGATAAATTGCAGCAGCTGCTGCTCCTACAAATGGTCCCACCCAGAAAATCCACTGCAACAAAGAAGACAATCAGGTATTGTGCTTCCAATTTCATAACGAATGGTCAAAGAAAGGATCTTAATTCATGATTTTTTTTTTGGGTAAATTTGCATACATGGCGCCCAATTTTTATGTATTTACATATCACACCTAAATTCTAATTTTCACATAACATTGATATTTACAAAATTAAGCAGCCACGTGATATTTTTGAACTACAGAACAGATGTATTTACCCGTGCCGTGCCACTATCAAACAATTGAGTAAATGATAAAAATGAAAGATATGGGTTGGGTTTTTACCATGAACTTTGATATTTTAGTGAGAATTTGAAAAATGGATGAAAGAGGATGGTTGATTTGTAAATATCAAGTTTCGGGTTTGATTTTTTGCAACTTTGTTTGACACGTTGCTGTCATGTTTCTGTTTCGCCATAATTTTCTGTAGAATTGTCAAACAAAATATGAATTTTTTTACAACCAGACTTGTCGTACTCAGAGTTTGGTGGTTTAGAATATAGAAGGAAGTTGTTATTTTCATTTTCAAAGGGGAAAAAGGTTCATAATACCCACCCTAAACTTTCAAAAAATTGATATTTTTTTACAATTCTACCACTATTTTTACACGCTGTTGTAAAAAAAAAAAAAAGATAGTGTGACAATTCTACAGAAAATTTATGGCCAAACAGAAATATGACAGCAGTGGGTCATACTCAAAGAGTTTGGTGGTCAGAATATAAAGTTGTTATTTTTCATTTTCAAAGGGAAAAAATGTTCATAGAACACACCCTAACTTTCAAACTATTTTTACAAACATAAATTGATGGCTCAAACAGGAAAAATATTACATCAGAAGTTCTAATGCAAAACTGTATCAGAACTCCAATCTCAATGTGCAACATGTATAGTTTGATTCCATTAAATACAAAAAAATTAAATAGTTTAACGCATGACGGGTCAGACTGTATATGTGTTGCATTGTGATTTGAATGCTGATATAGTTTTGCATCAAGACTCTTGGTGTAATATTTTTACCTCAAACAGACCATTACCATAAATAAGTTTATCAATTTATCAAGACTTTTTTTTAGATTGTGAGATGAATAAAAGTGAGCACTTTTCTTACATCATTTTTCTTATTTAGAAAAAAAAGTTCAAATATTTAGATTTATTTAAGTTGTATGAAATTTTGTTAAAAAAAATCTGTTTTTATACAATCAATTTGCACATTATTTTTATTCTTTTATATCTGAAAGTAAGTTTCAATTAAAGCAATTATTTCACAAATAGAAATCCAGTTTAGATTTTTTTCTAACATTTTGGAACATTTTTTCTTCTATTTTATATAATTATATAATTATATATATATATATATATATATATATATATATATATATATATATATAAAAATGAAATTTTGTAATATTATTTGCACTTTATTATGAGCTAATATTTCATTTTTCATTTTTTTTTTTAATAAAATGAAAATATTGAAATATTTACCTGATCATCCCAAGCTTTACTCTTGTTGTAGATAACAGCAGCTCCGAAGCTTCTGGCTGGATTGATACCTGTACCTGTGATGTGAATGGTCGCCAAGTGTACCATGAACACTGCAAAACCAATGGGTAACGGGGCCAATACCTATAAAAAAAAATTTGCAAAAATACCAGGATTAATATTGAATTTTACATTTTTTTTTCACAAAATATGAATTGTAAATTTGTAATTGCAAAACAACCCAGTCAAGTTGCCATTTTTTTAAGTTTAGTTTTTTTCAAACATTTGAAATTTGGTTATAAATACTTGAATTTGTAAAGACAAACTGGTAATTATTTTATTACTATAGGAAAAGTTTAATGATGAATGAAAAGTCATAATTGAACTAACGCAAATATTAAAATTAATAAAGAAATCAATCACAATCAGCGGTTGCTTTCTCTCCTTTATAAATAATAATGGGGTATTTGCATATATACCCTCCACTTTCTACTTATTTACATTGCAAGCACCCAACCTTTGTACATCTATATATTATATAGATATAAGCAATTGATGGTTACTGATGTCAAACAATTTAATTAGCATGCATATATATTTGTGTTAGTAATTTTTTGGTCTAGTTGTAGTCGTAGTTGCAGTTGTTTGAAGAAGTTGTGAAGCTACTGATGAAGAAATTGTCGTACAAAAAATTACGGTGACTGTTAGCATTTTTTTTAAAAGAAAATTCAAACTATAACTTTCAGAGCAGCCACCGCAGGTAGTCAGATATAGTTAGAAAATGCAGCTTTTAGTTGCGATTTTTTAAGAATGCAGACAAAACACAGTTTTGACATAGTTTTGATGAACATAAAGAACTATGGTGCGACATCACACCACACCGCCGTCCCAAACATACCCTTAATTGTTCGATATGCACAGATAAAAAATCTAATGTATGTAAACGCCCCTCAAAAAAAAACTTTTAATTTATCATAATTCTAAATTCAGAGAAAAAAAAAATACACAAAAAAAAAGGAAGCAGAAAACTAACCGGCACGTGCGAATCACGTGCGCTACGTTTGGGATCGGTGGCGGAGAAGACCGTGTAAACGAGAACGAAAGTTCCGATGATCTCCGCCCCCAGGGCGGTACCTTTGGAATACCCATCCGCCACCTCATTCGCTCCGCCGCCGTACCTCTCATAATAAGCCCTCTGAAACCCCTTAGCTAACCCCGCTCCACATATGGCTCCCAGGCACTGCGCCACCATGTAGAGCAGAGCCCTAAAAAGCGAAACTTTGCGGGCGAGAAAGAGGCCGAAGGTGACGGCGGGGTTAATATGGCCGCCGGAGATGCCGGCGGTGCAGTAGACGAGGATGAAGATCATGCCGCCGAAAGCCCAGGCGATGCCGAGTATGCCGACGCCATCGCAGTCGGCGTTGGGGGATAGAAGAGGGTCGGATTGGTGGCTGTAACCGATGACGGTGAGGATGGTGACGTAGAGGAAGAGGAAGGTGGCGATGAATTCGGCTATGGTGGCGCGGTAGAGGGACCATTTGGTGAGCTCTTCGAAGTCGAAGAGAGCGGAAGGAGGGGGGTCGGTGTAGTCTTTCGCGGTGTAGTCGGTCACGTTTTGGGTGCCGGATTCGATTCCTTCGACGTCTTTCGCCATTTTTGGCGTTTCGAACTGATCTGCCGGAGGAGGAGGGAGAGGGAGAGGGAGAGGGAGTGGAAGGGGGAGGTAGGAGGAGAGTGAGGATTTATTGAAGAGGGAAGGTGACCGCACCGCGGTGGTGAGCGGTAAGACGTTGTTTTATTATTATTATTTTTTTTAAGTTTAAATGGTGTCTGGTGCATATGAAAATAGGACATTATTCTTCTTGAGTGCTCAATATCATCACATGCCTTTTTTGTTGTTGTTGGGGGGATAAGAATTTTTGCTCGGATTGAGATAGATGAGTTGAGGTACAGAGTTAAAATTTTGGATTGAAATTTTTTGATGTCTTGGATGGATCGATTTGATTTGGCTCGAGATCGGCTCGAGATCGGCTCGAGATCTGCTCGAATTGTTGTTTACTTATAAAGTTATATATATATAATACTAAATAAAATTGAGTCATATAAGGCATGAGCAGATTTTGAAACTATTTTGTGCTGGAAAAAATCTAAATAACTCAATTTGAGCAAGTAAGTTTCGATTTTGAGTTAGATTAGTAGATTTCGAGCTGAAACTGATTCAAATAACTCGCTCAATTTAAGCTAGTTCGGTTTAGATTTGAGCTGGATTGAGCTCAATTCAATTTCGAGCTGAGCCGATTCGAAATTGAATATAACGAACAACGCTCAATTCTTTCAAGCTGATTTCAAGCTGACCCCAGCTCGGCTTTAAATCAGATCGTTAACTGATCTTATATTCATTGGTAGCGGCCTTTGGTGTAAGTCTCTTAGGCAAGGCTTGAAATGCCACTCATTTCGGAAGGATTTGAATAAACACACATGACTGGAAGGGGGTCCGCCCCTCGGTCAATTCAACCTATAAGAGTTGATCAGCGGTCTCCGACTGTGAATCAATCTTAAAAATAACAACAATAATAATAATAATAATAATAATAATAATAATAATAATAATAATAAACAGAGAAATCTAAAATCACCGGCAATTGCCTCTTAAGACATAACCTAGTTTTACCCCAAGAAAATACTAAGGTTGACATCGATTGTGATTCGATCGCACCACCGTGCACACAGTGGCGCGGTCGAATCCTAACCGACGGCCATTACCTTCTGGTTGTCTGCACCTAATATTTTCTCTCTTAATTTGTAGTATATATAGTGTAAAGTAAATTAAATGTAATTACTTTAAAACTCCTGCTATTTAGCTGGAAGAAAAATGATAGCATAAAATTTTCAATTGAGTTCCTCACATATTTTGTATTCATCCGGGTGACACTTTGGGTGCAATTTTAGGTGCCGAGACATTACTATTATTATTATTATTATTATTTATTTATTTTTCTTCGCAAGTTTAATATGCCGGCCTGACCGACCAATGTCCAAAACCTCGCTGTCGTGGGCCCAAGTTATAAGTCATCACAAGCGTGCTTAATACTGAAAGCAACAAAACAAATGGGCCCACTTATGATATAGTGGGCTGGGCCCACAGATCTTTGGTTATGATGAGCAATCTGTAGGCCCATTTGGGTTGAATTTTTGTGATTATAATATAAGAAAATTATATAATTTTTATCATGTTAAATGAATTTCTTTCTTCAATATATAATGTTTTATTTTTTAAAAAATTTGAACGCTTTTTTCATTCATATGAACTCATTATTTATTCAACAATAAACATTGTTTTCGATTCGTTCTCTAATTTCAAAAAGATTTAAGTGGAAAATAAAAAATTCACGAAAAATAAAGAGGATTTCTATGCGCACAGTTATTAGGTAACTTCAAATCTTATCGCAAAAAAATAAACTTTTAAATTAACAGTTCTAAAATTAAGTGTATACCTTCATACTGTATTTTGATATGATTATGATGCTAAGAGTCTTTTTGAGATAACGACAACTTATTAAAAAACAACTGTGAAGTTGCTGAAAAACATTCTAATGTTTAAAAAGCTGCGATGGCTATTATAATTTTTTTTTTTTTGAAAAAGTCGCATCGCAGCTATAAGAACTGTCATCGCACCTAGTCAAGATCGATGGGAAAACGTAGATTTTAATGATAGATTTTTTAAAAAATTATCAAAATATAGTTTACTCAAACAGACAAAACATATGTGATATATTTTCAATTAATATGTTGCCCCAAACAGACCCTAAATATTATTTAAGTATGAAACTTTAAGTATTATATTTATAAATAATAAAATTATGTGATATATAGCTAAATCATTGTAATAATAAAAAGGGAGGAAATTTTATTTCACATATGTGATATATGCCATACTGCTCTAAGAGAATATTTACAGAACTGCTTTTTTAATTTGGCTTAAGGGCTTTGTGGTATTTTTAAGTATATTTTCAATTAATATGTTGCATATTCAATTACTTTAATTTTATAAATATTATCAATATATATCAATAGTGTATATCAGAAAGTATCAGCATGAATCACGAGAATATCTAACAAGATAAGATAAGAAGGTGCCGTTGGGAGCGTTCTCAGACCCGTCATCACAAGATCAAGGGTACGGATTGATCAAGCGTAAAACCCTGAGAACAGGGTAGGAAGCCGACCTGACTCAAACTCTACGAACGAAAGACCAAAATTTATCAAGTAACAAGTAATCAGCACAATCGTCGCTCCAACGTGGTCAACTATATAAAAAGGGCATTCAAAAGGACTCTTTGTCAAGGGGAGCTACTTGTCAAACTATTGTGTTCTATCATTTGTTGAACAACCTAGTTTCATTCTGTCGAAGAAAGTTCTTCCTCGGAATCGATAGTCGATAGCCGAACCAGAGAAGTCGACTATTAGACTGAAGTTAATTGGTAAACTAAAGTCAACCAAGCCAAGTCAAGAAAAACCATGATCATCATAAGCCGACTGACAACCCCAACTCAACATAGTCAGACGAACGAGTCTTGTTGAACTAAGGTCTACTGATCTCAGCTAACCGAGTAATAAGATAGCTCGATGATAGGGTCATTTATGTATTCGATATATAAACCATTTAACCTAAGACATAATAACCAATCCTTTCAAGCTTTACTGCCCGTTTGGGGCAGCTTATAGGTGCGGCGGCGTTTTGATAACGCCGCCCTTGCCGTTTGAATAAAGCGTTCGGGGCTAGATTATTGGTGTCGCGGCTTATTTGTATGGCACATTTCTTCGTAATATCGGAAGCAGCTCAGAGGCCGCATTCTGCTTATCTGATATGCGATATGTCAAAAATTTCATCGGAGCCCTCGTCCTTCGCTCGTCATCCCTCGCCCTCGCCTCGCACCTCCGGCTTCGCGTCTACTGAGGTCGTCGCCGAACACCTCGCAGGTCGATCTCCTCCGTTCGAATGCATCGCCTCGCATGTCAATCTCCTCCGTTTGAAAGCATCGCATCGCCTGCCTCGCCTCGCCTCGCCTCGCCTTGCAGCTCCAGCTCCTCCGCTCGATCGTCTCTCCATCTTCTCCGAGCCTCGCCTCGCAGCTTCGATTCCCAGTCCCGTTAGGTATTTTTCGCCTCGCATCGCCTCGCATTATACTGAAGGGAATTCGGTGGTATGTATATTAATGTCTGCTGTCTTGGACTATCTCCATCTTGCTTATTATGATGACATCAAATCTCAGATAATTTTGGCAACATATTTCTTATCTATTTACATATCTCAAAACTGAACAATATATACAACACATATATTGGTGGTACATATATTACAACTAATGTATTTACATAAAGTAGTTTAAGATACATGCAGCAATTTTTTTTTTCTTAAACCATGAAGAAATATGCTAATTCATTTATAGATGTCATATATCATTTCTTCTCTTTGAGTAGTAGCATATATTTCTAATTAATGGTTATAATTTTTCTACTAGAAGTTTTTAAACCGCAGAAACGAAACAGTTTAACTGTTTATTCATTTCAGGGGCGTAATAGTCATTTCTCCACAAACAGCTGTGAATCAGCTGTTTTCCAAACGCTCAAATCGAACGGACGGACGAACTAATCGAATCGATTCAGCTTATCGACAGATTATCAAAATAGCGAATCATCCGAATAAAGTTCGCAAGTTGATTTGTTGTCAGACCCTTAGTTGTTAAAAATTTTGACTAGCAGATTGATTTGTTGATAAATTTAGATCATTCGAGTCGATAGATCAAATCAAATCAAATCGACTCGAATACTAAATGAGTCGGGATTTTAGGTCCCATCCGAAACTTAGATTTTATTTTAGCCCAAATTACTTCACTGACAAACAAAATGGGTTTGGTAAACATTTACCAAATATTTGATTATCTTATTAAGCCAACCTCAAAGAACCTATTCTAACCGGCTTGCTTTTGTCTTTTGATGCCGACTATCAATTATTTGTGTATTATTATCGCCTAACTTTATAAAAAAATGCATATTTTGTAATAATTAACAAATTTATTTAATTCCTTCGGATAATAAATTATTATTTTTTTTATTATTATTTTTTTAATGATGGAGAATATAAATGAGGTTTGGGACATGGTTTATAAATCCTCTTTCTTAGAGGTTTAGTGAGTGATTATAAGATATATAGTGCTTGGGGTTTTAAATAATCTATCATTAAGGACATTAATTAATATAAATTATATTTAAAAATTTTAGTTGTGATCCTAATTATAGAGTTATATTGATGAAGAAATGTGTACCATATCAAAGGTTTTAAAATTTATGGAAATGTTCCATAGATATAAAATTTAGTGTAGCCCTACTTTTTCTATTATTTTAAACATAATAATTATTATTGATACAACATTAGGAAATTCACATCGTTCGATGTGAATCTTAAAGCAAGATAGATCTCGAGGCAATCATTTGAGTAAAAAATGTTCAAACTCTCATAAACAATCATCTGGAAGTCTAGTTTCAACAAATTTATAGTTATATTGGCCGATTTGGCTGGACGAACGTGAGTGTACCAACTTTGATCCAATATGAACCAAAGCGAGCCCTAATCAAGCAATCAAATCGTGTTTGAGAGTCATCCAGACATATTTGGAAAGTCAAATGGATGTCGAATCCGACGAGTTCATAGTCGAATTAAGCGTCTCAATAGGATGGATCGAACGAGTAGAAGACCACTGAATTCCAACATTATTAAGACACTAAAATGTTATCAAATATCATCTAATCGAAGAAAGCTCTTCAGATTATTTGATCAAAGTGGTTCATATTTTTGCATGAAGTGCACATAGAACACAATAAATAGAGCCCTCACCTCTCTCATGTGGGGAGGGGCAACACTACTCCTGCCACTGCTAATCACCGCCAACTGCTGCCGATCACCCCATGTCGCCGTCGGCACTCGATTACTGTCAACCATCGTCGACCACCATGCGACTTTTGTTGATCGCTAACGACTACCAACAGTACGAAGAAGAAGAAAAAAACAAGCCAACAACCGAAACACAAGCACGAGGGACAAGTGGATAAAAACAACACAAGCTTCTTGACAAAAAAAAAAAAAAAAAAAAATTCAAAAAGGACCAACGGTACGAAGAAGAAGAAACCTCCACAATCAACTTCTCGAATCACAACATCGATTAGATGCAGGTGATCAAACACTCGTAAATAGCAATAATGCAAATCATTCATCAAAGACGAAAAACCCTGCCCATCAAGTCGAAACCAAAGAAAGACTCTCTCCAAAGAAACACTACAACATGGCAAATCTATAAAATGACCTATCAAAAATAAAACCACAAATGTATTTTTCCAAATTTTATTTTGACCACGTGGAAAAACCCCTCACTGTTGATTGGTGGCAGAAGCTTCTGGTAGCGAATCGAACCCATCATCAAATAATAATTGAATTTTAGGCGTTGGATTGAGGTGTCATCACTGAAGTGGCGATGATTAACTCTCCCAATAAGCGTGGGGTCCCATCCACCTGTTTACTCATTAAACTATTAATTAAAAATCCATTAGATAATGATGTGCATTTATATATATATGTATATATATATATATATATATATATATATATATATATATATATATATATATATATATATATATATATTAATAAAGATTAGCCCGAGATTATGATACGAAAGTGTCTAACCACTCGATCCGCGTTGCGGACAGATACGCTTAGGCGGGCTCGAGCTCGTGAACCTGCGGTACTCACGACTTACTGATACAGTTGTCAGCCAGCGGCGAATTTTACTGTGCGTCGTCGCGAACGTAGCCGCTACGTTCGGACGCCGGGTTAAACGCGACGCGTGGCGTAAGTGGGCCGTAGTCAGCGTCGGATAATAAATGGAAAAAAAGGGAAAATGAAACGCCGGCCGGCCGAGCCGATCGGTTCTCAAACCCGCCGTTTCGCATATCCCGCCGAGCTTCGTAAATAGGGTTTAATGCGCCGATTCGTCGTTTTAACGCCGATTGGGTTTAGGGTTGCTCTCACCTTGCTCTCAGGGTTTGGATTTTTGAATCCTTCATTGGGATTACTCGTTGTTCTTCAGGATTTTGATTTTGAATCGTGAAGACGATGTCGTCGTCCGACTCGAGAATACGGTATGGGAGGAGGTGACGGGATCGAAATCACGAAGAGGAACGACTTCGAAGGAACCGATAGTCGAACATCCGAAGAAATCGTTGAAGATGGGAAAGAAGTCGAAGGAGGGAATGGCGGAAGAAAGGCTTGTCGTGGTAAGTTTGCTTTCATGCATTCATCCTTTTTAGGGTTTCTAAATACGGTGTATTCTCAGAGTATTTTCAGTGTATTCTCAGCTGGAGTATTTTCGAGTGTATTTTCGGTGTATTGTCGAGTGTATTTTCGAGTGTATTTTCGAGTGTATTCTCGGTGGATTATTTTCGAGTGTATTTTCGAGTGTATTTTCGGTGTATTCTCGGTGGATTATTTTCGAGTGTATTTTCGAGTGTATTTTCGAGTGTATTTTCGGTGTATTGTCGGTGTATTATTTGCGAGTGTATTTTCGAGTGTATTCCCGAGTGTATTGTTTTCGATGTATTGTAGTGTATTTGCGAGTGTATTTTCGGTGTATTCTCGAGTGGATTATTTTCGGTGTATTTTCGGTGTATTTTCGGTGTATTTTCGGTGTATTGTCGGTGTATTTTCGAGTGTATTTTCGATGTATTTTCGGTGTATTCTCGAGTGGATTATTTTCGAGTGTATTTTCGGTGTATTTTCGAGTGTATTTTCGGTGTATTTTCGAGTGTATTGTCGGTGTATTTTCAGTGTATTTTCAGTGTATTATTTTTAGTGTAGGTTCAGTGTATTTCTAGTGTATTATTGTCAGTGTATTTTCAGTGTATTTTTAGTGTATTCTCAGTGGATTATTTTCAGTGTATTGTCAATGTATTTTCAGTGTATTTTCAGTGTATTTTCAGTGTATTATTTGTAGTGTATTGTTAGTGTATTTTCAGTGTATTATTTTCAGTGTATTTGCAGTGTATTTTCAGTGTTAATGACATGAATCTTATGCAGGTTTATGGACAAGAAATCTATGTATTGTAGGTGTCGTCCATCAACATGTAGAGATGTTTTGGGGAAGGTTGAGCTGCTTGTTTCTCGAAACACAGGCTAAACTTGAAGAAGCTGAAGCTCGGTCGATTCTTTGATCTCCTCCTACACTCGAAGATCGCATCATGACCATGCATATACTTAAATTGTTGGGATATGAAGAAAGTGGCATTCGGATTGGGGGGAAGGACATAAGGTTTGATGCGGACGAAGTTGCCTCTGTTAGTTGGCATGCCCGATAGAGGACTGTCGCGACTTGGGGCGAAAATTTCATTCTGAGGTGAGTGCCGATATGGCGAAGAAGGAATTCTTGGATGGGCCACTCCAGAGTCACTCGCAGTTGCTTGTGAAACTTATTATTAAGTTTTTGTTATCGAACTTATTATTTCCTTACAACAATTTGAGGGTGCGGAAGAAGTTATATTCGTATGCTAACAATTTAGATATGTTTTCGTCGTTTAATTGGCACACGACGATATGTGACCACTGATCGAGCAAATAAACGGGTGCCTCATGAAATTAAAGAAGGGTCGCAGATTGGGATACTTGATGGGTTTGTTTTTCTTCGACGGTTAGTCGCATTTACATGACCAAGTACATATCTACGTCATTTATTTTAACATTGAAGTACTAATTTAATTTTTTATGTGCGAGTTGTGGTTTTATGAGCGGACAAGCTGTCATGACTCCGGCTCTTCACGATGCCGGACCTCGCATGTTGCGGTGGCGAGAAAAATCGAGCTGGAGCCGATCAAGGATTAATTTAATTTTGGAAGACTTGCAGTTGTACGGGTACGTAGTAATATTTTTGGTATCATTTCAAACTTAATTTTTTATATGAAATATTTATTGGTTCTAATAAATGCCCATGTAGGTACTTGGATTCATTTCGTCGATGTCAGCGAGGACGAGCGGATCTTACTTGCCCCTACGGGGGAGCACATCTCTTCTCCTGCTGGTTATGCGGAGCCACCGACATCGGAATCACGCGGTGACACCCCTTTGGTTCCGGATACAAGCACCCCGCGGCCTACATATTCACATATGCGGGCGAGAAAGTAGTCTTCGGTAATATGGAAGGGATAGTTCGAACTCTTAGGGAGCTTCGAATTTTGTTTATAAATTCACGAAGCGTAAATAATAGATTAGACGGGGCGGAGGCTGATATTGTGGTGATGAAGACCGACATATGGGAGATGAAAAATAAATTAAATAAAGGTGACACCGAATCACCTAAAGAAAGCCCATCGGTGGTGAACGGCCTCCTACCTATATGGAGGAAGGAAGGGAAGAGGAATCTGGGCCTATGGTTCCGCATTCAATAGTTTCATTGTGGACTATAGCTTCAGTGGACGAACCTGTAGCTGAAGAAATAATGAATAAAGGGGACGGGGAACATGGGGAGGAAACCTTGAGCAAAACGCTAATGGGTAGCTTAGTCAGACGGGTTAAGTCCGAAGCGGCCAGTAAAAGAAAGGCGAGTTGTCTCTCCATTCATTGTAATTAAAAGGAATAAAAACCCTCCGATAATGGAAGAACAACTTCCGGAGTCCGAAGGTGACATCCACGCGGATGAAGCACACATCGATGAAGGCTGGGAAACATGACTCGGATACTTATTACGGTAGCGGAGGAGGATGAACGGCGGCTAGCTATCATTCCATTACAAGGCGATTTCCACTGCTTGTTGATTGTCCGGCCGTTGAGTTTCCTAGCGAGATCTCTTGTCGACGAGAGATGCGATGGGTCATAGATACATGTCTCGACCGATTCGAAAGTCGAGTATGTAAAACCACGATGCTTTATAAATACTTTCTTATTCCTTTATTAAATCTTATGATATTTTTTTATTCATAATGCGGCGACGATGTAATAATTCACATGGGCCGTATTTACATAACTCGGAATTGCATCTCATTACTTGTGGAATGATAAAGAAATAGGAACCGAACATATCGATATGTTCGAACTTGCTTTACAAAATAAGAGGCGTCGATCGCCCGAATCTTACAAATCATATTTATACGTGTCCACGGCACATTGGGTAAAAATCAACATTCATATTTATTTAGGAATCTTGCTCATGTTTAATGCATAATCTCATTGAATTTGTTTATGCGGATGTACGAGACGACACCCATACGGAGATATTGTATCGCATGTTACAAAGGAGGCCGTTGCGGCGGCGGAATTTAATTTTCGTTCCAATTATTCATAGCCAGGCATTGTACTCTACTAGCGGAAATCGGATTTTGCGTCGGTGGAGATTTTTGGATTCTTTGCCGAAAAAATCTCACGCGGCAGTCACACGCGACGTGGTATGCAACACGCCACTTTATTTACTGTCTAAACAAGTTCCTCGTTGCGAGAAGCTAACAATCATTTAAATTGGTACGACTTCTTTTCAGATTAAGTATCTTGCTGATTCATTAGGGAGTTGTTTTGACTTCGATCCCACAAAGTGGCAAATTATTACGTCCGAAGGACTCCCCGCACGAGCTAACGGTGTCGGCTTGTGGTATTTTTGTTTGTAAATACATGGAGACACTTGCAAAGAAAGGGAAAGTTGTTTGGAAAGACAATCGAAAGCGACGAGTTGAAATGTCGAGGTTTAGAGTGAGCTCGCATACGAAATATGTAAATATAGGTTATCTAATACTTGATTGTACATTTAAACTAACCTTTAGATAAAATTCGATTCATTTTTACGTATAGTGTATCATATCTAAAATCCGATATTTTTTTACGTTCACTTTACGTGTATGTCTTTTGTGCGATTGAGTTTTCAACATTTGTGTAATTACGGTGCATTGCATGGTGTCCGGCCTCTTTCCCGAGTAAATACATCTGAAACTACTCTGCGGAATGCAGTGTATTTTCGGTGTATTTTCGGTGTATTTACGGTGCGGTGCATGGTTTGCGGGTTCTACAGATTTACAGTGTATTTTCGAGTGTACTACATTGTCTTGTATGGTTGCGGGATGTTTTTCGATTGTTCGATGCCGCATGTCTTAATTTCTTAATAGTGGTGCACAATACGATGGAGATACGGTGTTTTACGTGTTTCTCTTGCATTGCATGGTGTCCGACCTCTTTCCCGGTAAATACATCGAAACTACTCTGCGGGGTACGGTGTATTTTCGATGTATTTCGAGTGCGGTGCATGGTTTGCGGGTTACTGATTTACGGTGTATTTTCGAGTGTATACATTATGCTTGTATGGTTGCGGGATGTTTTTCAATTGTTCGGTGCTTTCTTGTCTTAATTTCTTAATAGTGGTGCACAATACGACGGAGTACGGTGTTTACGTGTTTCTCTTGCATTGCATAGTGTCAAACAATAGCGAGCATTCGAGTGTATTTTCGGTGTATTCACAGTGCGGTGCATGGTTTGCGGGATCTACAGATTTACGGTGTATTTTGAGGGAATTCGGTGCATTGCATGGTGTCAGACCTCTTTTCCGGTAAATACATCGAAAATACATCGAAAATACCTTTGCATAATTACAGTGTATTTTCGATGTATTTTCAGTGTATTCTGCAGTGTAGTGCATGGTTTGCGGGATCTACGATTTACGAGTGTATTTTGAGGGAATTACAGTGCATTGTATGGTGTCCGAGCTTCTTTCCCAGTAAATACTGTGAAAATACAGCGAAAATACATCTGCGAAGTACAGTGTATTTTCGGTGTATTTTCGGTGTATTCACAGTGCGGTGCATGGTTTGCGGGATCTGATTTACGGGTGTATTTTGAGGGGAATGCAGTGCATTGCATGGTGTCCAAGCTTCTTTCCCAGTAAATACTGCTGAAAATACATCTGCGAGAATACAGTGTATTTTCGATGTATTTTCGGTGTATTCTGGTGCGGTGCATGGTTTGCGGGATCTACTGATTTGCAGTGTATTTTGAGGGAATGCGGTGCATTGCATGGTGTCCGAGCTTCTTTCCCGAGTAAATACACTTGAAAATACACTGCGAGAATTCAGTGTATTTTCGATGTATTTTCGATGTATTCACAGTGCGGTGCATGGTTTGCGGGATCTACGATTTACAGTGTATTTTGAGGGGAATTCTGGTGCATTGCATGGTGTCCAGCCTCTTTCCCAGTAAATTCAGTGTATTCACGGTGCATTCTCAAGTGTACTTCTGGTAATAGAAGAGATATTTAAATACACTGCAAATATACTGAAAATACAGCGACAATAACAACGAAAAATAGAAGAGGCGAAAATACAGCGAAAATAAAACATAAACATACACAACTCCAAATGAGTTTGTTTATTAACATGGTTGTACGAGGTTTTCTCATTAATAACATTTCGATCATGTCGCATCTCGGTGATGGAATGCATCGGTAATTCGGTGTAGGATGGTTCGGGCATGACATTTTCTGTACCACGGACAAATTCGATGTTAGTGAGAACATTTGAAAGTAAGATTGGAGTAGTTAGAAAGATATTTACCATGCTCGATAATTTGTGACCTTGCGAACATGTTTGCTTCACAATTACTTTCTGGTTCTTCTCTACTGGATCCTTCATGAATTTTTCCTGCATAAAGCTGTTCATTTTAGTATCGAGTATAGTTATATAAAATACTAAATTATTTAGAATGTAGAATTACATACTCTTCTTCCTCTTGCCTTTTCCCGGTATCCTTTTAGCTTTAGCATTGGAAATACCTTTGGGTCTCTTTTTTACGGATCATTTAGATTGCTTAGTTGGCACATGTGATTTTTTCTTTTTGGTAGCTTTATTTGGGTTAGGATCCTTCCCATCTAATATGTCATCAATTCCTATAGATGTTGTCTTCGATGTATCGAAGGTATGTCTCGGCGCGTTCATTTCCACTTGCTTTAGTTATTAGTTGGTATACAAACTTTTGACGGTGTGACTTAAATAAGATTCCACTTTGGAACTTGCGATTTTTCCGAGTCCTCCATACGTATGTACCCGAAAGGTTTTATAGATTTCTTTTTTGGCCTTCACCGACCATCTCGATAACAAATATTGGTACGGAATATTTGTTACTTTAACCTCACTAAGAACACGTAGTGAGTGAGCGCGAGCAACGACCCATCATTTCAAATTTCTTGCAGCTACGGGTGATCTCGCACTTAGTCTTATTGTAATTAACGGTCCAAGAGTCTACTCGTCTCCAGATTATCCAAATTCTAACATAAAATGCTGAAGCACCCTCAGTTGCGACATCGACGGTTACTCCGCATAAACCATGCAGCGGCTCTTTTTCGAACATGCGATACGGATTCCGAGTGTAATACGCGACGGCTTGCCTCGACACTTGGGCTTGTTTTAAGCTGTGGGTTTAATAACCGTTTGAGAGCTTTTGAAGTCTTCATCCTTCTCGTTCCTTCTCCGAGATTTCATAATACTTTCAATTCCCAAGCGATCGATGAGAGAAGCTGGTTGGCTTAGATACACCATGACATACGCTATTTGTGGACTCACTTCGTTGCGTCGACAATATTCCCATTCCAAATATTTCTTCATTGAATCGTTGTGGACCACTTATGTCTTATACGATACAAATCTTGTAGCCATCCGTTGCCGTGTAGGTCTCCTTGCTCGATCATTAAAGCCCGAAAATGTTCGAACTCCTCTTCACGGTCACATTCCCTCGTACATCCGTAAAACAGATTGTGGACACTCTTCTTGGTGTTACCGCAATGAACTTTTGAAGACAACTTCTTATAAATATGCCACTTGGCATAATCTATGCCTTGTGAATGGAAGGCATTCTTGAATGGCCCTTGACATCGCTTGATCTTGATCGGTAAAAATAGTGATTGGATGTTTGTCGCTCATTAGCCGAATAAAAGTTTTAAATAACCAAGTGAATGACTCTATTGTCTCGTCGGCTAAAAAACCGACTCCAAGAGGACGTTTTGCCGATGGTGGTTAACCCTACGAAAGGAGCACAACATAAATTGTACTTATTTAAACGGTAGCTCGTGTCGAAAGTAACAACATCCCCAAAGCAATCATAATCGAAGCCTAGAACTCCCGTCGCACCGGAAAAAGCTTCTTAGTCTCCCTTCATCATCGAGTGTCGAAGTCCCATGCAAACATACTGTCATGATTTTGTCGTTCCATGAATAATTGCGATAGAGAGTTTGCATCACCGTGTTCGATTCTAAATCTTCTATCCTTTGAAGGAAATTGTAGGCATCTTGTCTCGTACACTCCATGTTCTCTACTCCACCGACCTCAGCTGCAAGGAACCTAAAAGTGTCTGTCTGCTCTAATCACCGAACTCGTCATTGATCTCGGTAATTCGCATTTAGCTCGCTAACCTTCCGACTCGGACCGTAGAAGGTGCTTGCCACGGATTCCGCCGATGGGTGGTTATGCCCTTCGACAAATTTCTTTATTGACCGATTGCCGTCGATATGTCTACAACATAACGAACCATTGCTTGACGGCCACTCCTTCTCTCGGCTTTCCGTACTTCAACGTATTGGCGACCGGTGACTCTTTCTTATGGCTCGCTTTAGCACGAGTATAATCCTTCGACTTAATTTGCCGGAGTTCGGCCGATGCTTCGCTGTGATCCTTGCGGACACCGAATCCGACATGATGTGCATAAGCGCTGATAGTGTTCGTAAGCCTCCACTTCATTATGAACGATAGTATTGAGAAAACCGTTTACTGATTGGATCATTTGAATCACTTCCTCATGGGTAACTACTGAATTGAATTTGTACGATAAAGTTAGTCGGACTTGTATGACCCGAGCAATCTTATAAAAACACGATGAGAATACTACGAGAATACATTGAAAATACATCGAAAATACTCAGGTGAGAATACTACTGAGAACACATTGAGAATACATTTGAAAATACATCGAGAATACACTCGAAAATACATCGAGAATACTATCGAAAATACACTCGAAATACACTCGAAATACACTCGAAAATACATCGAGAATACATCGAAAATACTCGAATGGAATACATCGAAAATACATCGAGAATATCTTCGAAAATACACTGAGAATACATCGAAATTAATACATTGAAAATACATTCGAAAAATACACTAAAAATACACTCGAAAATACTCGAAATTACATTGAAAATACATCGGAATACACTCGAAATCCTCGAATGGAATACTACTGAAAATACATTTGAGAATACATTGAAAATCACTTGGAATACATTTGAAAATAATCTGATCGAAAATACATCGAAAATACACTGAAAATACATCGAAAATACTACTATAGAATACATCTGAAAATACTCAAATGGAATACATCGAAAATACACAGAATACATCGAAAATACTCGAGTTAGAATACTATTGAAAATACTACTAGAATACAATCGAAAATACACTTGGAATACATTTGAAAATAATACATCGAAAATACATCGAAAATACTACTGCAAATGCTATCGAAAATACTCAGATGAGAATACATCGAAAATACATCGAGAATACACTGAAAATACTCCAGTTAGAATACACTGAAAATACACTGAGAATACACTGAAAATACACTTAGAATACACTGAAAATAATACACTGAAAATACACTGAACATACACTGAACATACACTAAAAATACACTGAAAATACACTGCAAATACACTGAAAATACACTGCAAATACATGCGAAAATACTCCAGTGAGAATACACTGAAAATACACTGAAAATACTCCAGTTAGAATACACTGAAAATACATTGAGAATACTATTCGAAAATATCTTGAGAATACTATTGAAAATACTCAGTTAGAATACTGCTGAAAATACTACTGAGAATACTACTGAAAATACACTTGAGAATACACTTGAAAATAATACTGCTGAAAATACTACTAAAAATACTTCAAGTGAGAATACTACTGAAAATAATACTATTGCGGATACATTGAAAATAAGCTGAAAATGATCTATCGAAATAAATCGAGAATACTACTGAAAATACATCGAAAATACGATGTAAAAACACCGAAAATACTCAAGGAAAATCACTTTAGTGTTATTACTCATCCCTTCAACGGGAATATTCCACGAGAGTTAATCTTACCTCCTCCGTCCCAAACGAGTTTCAAGTAATTCATGCTTCTATTTCTTCATTAAGAAAAAATTAAACTCCATCAGCTTGAAATAACGACGGTCGAAACCCTAAAGAGCCGCTACTAGATCAATAAAACCACTTTTCCTTAAACCTAAAGAGCCAAAAATGCACTTTTGAAAACCCTAATGAGCCAAAAAAACACTTTTCTGTTATTTATTATACTTATTACGTTAATGGCGGATGCGAGGGAAACAAAATGTCAGGTATCTGCAAAATGGAGAACCGATCCGGTCGGCCAGTGCAGGCGTTCATTTTCCTCTTTTCCATTTATTATCCGACGTGGACTATGCGGCCACACTTACGCCACGCGTCGCGTTTAACTTGGCGTCCGAACGTAGCGCTACGTTCGGACGACGCACAGGAAAATTCGGCCAACCAAAGAGTCACAACGAACGTAAATATTAACTGCATTTAAAAAGATCAAATAAATTTTAAAAAAATCTCATTAACTGAATTTTTTAAAAAAATATTATACTAATTTTGTAAAATCAACCTAAGAATTCATTACTTTTTCTTATTATTTCTTATGTGGATTTACATATATTTGATAAATAATTTTGTGGCTTAAATTAATTATTGTAACATTCATTTAGAATTTCATGATAGCCACCATATATGACTTTCTGACAGCCTGCATTTTACAGCACCGACTATTTTTAGCCTCATATTAGCCACGTTTTATTTGTGGAGAGACGTACAGAAAATTTTAAATCAATTAGGCGCATTTACGAACATATTACATAATTATTATGAATTTACATATCTAACACCTCAAAAAAGTATAATTTTTCAGGCATAACATTCAAAATTTTAACATTATGTTAAAAATATTATTATTATTATCTTAAAAACCTCCAAAACATTTAAAATAACTGTTGATGTTCCTCCATTAGCGTTATCTCCTCTAATAGCTGAGGGAGAAGCTATTATTTTTGCGCTCCTTATTATAAAAAAAAGAGATGGTTTAATATTATTATGGAAATTGACTCATTATATCTTTGGAATATTTATAGCTTCTAATCTTAATTGCTTATCTGGAGTATTGTATTGCGAGTTAAAAGAATTAAATCAATTGCTTCGAGACTTAATATTGTTTGGAATCACACTAAAAGAGATGGAAACCTGGTAGCTGATTGGATTGCTAAGCTTAGATCAAAATTAAGGAAGTATGTTGTGTCGAACATTTTACCTGAGTACTTATCTACTTTAATTTCTTTGGAGTGTTAGTTTTTGTTTCTTTTGTCTTGTTCGTGTGGTGTTGTATTTTTTCTTTTTTTGGAAAAAGGACCCTGTTTTTATTTTTTTTTTTTTGGATGTTGTAGGGTGTGTGAGTTTAGGGACATTTTTCCCGGTTTTGTAATTTTTACTTTTTAGCAATAAAATTAGAGTCATAAGTGCTCTTTAATTAAAAAATTTAAAATAACGGTTTGAATTTAGATTTAGTTAATATAATTAGAAAAAAAATCAATAACTTCAAAATGGAATTTGTATCAACTAAAAAATAATGATTTTGATTTTTTTATTTTAAATTAAAAAATCGTATTATTAATTTTATTTTGAATAATTATGTTTATCTGGACTTCTTTTAACATAACTGATATGACTTCAATAATTGTTCGTAAAGGTTTGATTCAGATTCAGATTGTCATTTTGGAACCTTTTTAAGCAACTGATGTGATTTACATTTGTATTTGAGTTGTTATCATGTGAAGTCTGATTATATCGATCAATTCTGATTTTAGAGTCTTCAATTTAACATCAAGTTTGACAGTAAATTTATTGGGGATTGTACCGTCGAAAAAAGTATCATCATCATTATTATTATTATTATTATTTTCCTATACGTAGCGTCTCAACACTATACTTACTGTGCCCTGACGTTTAGATTAACAGTGCCCCAACGTCCATAAGACTGCGCCAATATGCCCAATCCAGTTTTAAAACTGGACGACATGATGCTATAATCCTGGGTAGGGTCTCAAGTTCTATTAGAGTTTCACAAGTTACAAGTAGGGTTGTCAAAACGTGTAGGACTCTTTAAGAAGCTCGTGTTTGATTCATTCACTGAGTTAACGAGTCAAACACAAACAATTGTGCTTGATATATAAATAAGCCGAACACAAACAAAGATTTGCTCGTTGGTGTAGCTCGTTTTGGCTTGAAATACCACTCATCTTATATATATATATATATATATATATGCTACAAAGATTTAAAATCAATTAAAATTATTAATTAAAAAATAAGAATAAAAATATATTAATTTATATTTAAATGATTAGTTAATATAAACAATAAAATTTAAATATTGCCCTAATTCTTAACATCCATGGCTGCATGATTAAGGTTGTCAAAACTACTCATTATTCGTGAACAGCTCATGTTCTTCTTACCAAGCAAATGAGCCAAACATGAACACACTTTTTGTGTTCGAAATATAACTGAGTCCAACACGAACAATAATATTTCTTAATGAGCCGAACACGAGCTGAGTGAGCTCAGGCTCAACTCATGTTCAGCTCGTTTAAACCTCTAGTCATAACTCCACTTCCGTGTATCACACACGCTCTCTCTATATCTATTTGCACGTTAGATCTTCGTATAAAATTAAGATGCAAAACTCTTCTATTCTAAAGGGGTATTTCGCTGCAT
>CM040425.1:83248825-83276324 GCA_022702705.1 Papilionanthe hookeriana x Papilionanthe teres
TCCATTATCTCTTGATGCTTCGAAGATGATATATGGGGTATTTACATTGGTAACACCTAATGTATTTACATATCTAACACATGAACTATACTTTTTTAAAGTTACAGTACCCAATCTTACATATCACATAAAAAATACTACTATTTCAACATTTTAAAAGTGAAATATATTTTCTCAGGGTACTATCTCACCCGATATTAAAAGACTATAAGGACTAATAGACTTCGGGATCAAAATGACCTTATGTAAATAGTCTGAGGACTATTTATACGCTCAACTCTTTCATACTATATTTCTTTATTTACTATATATTTTTTTTGCAATATTTGCTTCTAGTTTAGGCTACTATAGTTTTTATTTGTGAATTTGTTGAGGGTTTACCAATTAGGCTGTTTCTTGTATACTATTTGTGTGCCCATTTTCTATTGATGCTTCATAGATGATATTTTGTCTTCCATAGGACAATGTGTTTATGTCATAGGCTTTTTATATGCTATTGAGATGAAATTTCACCTTTTGTTTCCTAAGTTATAGATTTATATATGTAAAATGCATGAGCCTAGGTTGCACACTATGTTCACAGGTGAATATTCTTCTCCCATTTTAAAGAATAAGCGAGAAAATAAAATAAATGCACGAAATGTTCCAAATTTTTTTACCTGTTTAACGAATTGATCGCTATGTCCTGTTGGTGCCACCATATATTAATCTTATGATTTGATATGATGTTTTATAACACTAATCTCTCTACCTTCGGCTAAGTCTATGGAACTCATTTTCTTCTCAGAGCAAAAAAATTAGGCTCCATAACATAACATTTATCATTCCCTAAAATACAAAATATGAATGCCATTTTGGGACATTCACATCATTATTTTATTGTTCATGCACAAATTTTTATTTTTATTAATTTTTTCTTTTTTTTTTTTGCATTTGATTATCCATTTAAGGCATAACTTATTCTTTCTTAAAAATGGCGATTACAGGTTTCATGGGATGAGCCCGATCTTTTGCAGAATGTAACCCGTGTAAACCCGTGGTCAGTGGAACTCGTATCAAGCATGACATCCATCCATTTCAAACCATTCTCGCCTCCACAAAAAAAGCTTCGAATCACCCATCATCTCGATTCCCCATTCGGTCTTCAAATTCCAAGCCTACCTTTCCCCCCAAACCCTAAAAGTCCCCTTCTCCTAGATGGCACCACCCCTGCAGCTAGCATACAGGGAGCCAGGCAAATTCTACCAGAACTCCACTTCAGAAAGTTGCAGCCTGGGCTGTTCTATTCTGGAATTCATGTTGCTTCGAATTCTCCAAACTACGAAGATGAATCCAACTTCTTAAGCATTGGCTATCCACCTCGAAGCACGGGTAATGAAGGAAATGAAGAATCCGACATGAAGAAACCTCAGCTCGTCCTGTTTGGAAAACAAATATTCACTGAACCACAGCTCTCTCTCAGCATAAACAACTCTTTGGATGTAAATCATGATATTCATCAAAATAGCAAAGGGGGCGATAATTCGCCTTCTGATAAGCTTTCTTTGCATTCAGATCTAAATGAGAATGATATTGGTTCCGAGTTGGTTCATTGCAAGGTTTTCATGGAGTCTGAGGATGCAGGCCACAGTCTCGATCTCTCAGCATTTGATTCGTATGAGGAGATGCATGGGAGATTGACAAACATGTTTGGGATTGAAAGATCGGAATTAACGAGCCGTGTCTTTTACAGAGACACCGCTGGCGAAGTTAAGCACCCTGAAGATGAACCTTTTGTGTGAGTTTTATGGAATTTATACGGTTTTGCTAAAATCTTGGGCTTTTGTCTTCATGTATTGTTCAAGTTTCAGACTCCTTCTGAGGGCTGATTTTGTTTGTGTTGTGTGGAGATGAGAATCATATTTTGGAAAAAGATGATTTTAAGGCTATTTATAAAGGAAATTGGGATTAATTTCTAACTACACCAACTTATATGATGAATATAATGCAGTAAATTATTGTTTTTTAAAGATTTATGAGTTTTATTTTATACTGATATATGTTGTTAATGTGTAGAAAATTCATGGACGTAGCAAGGAGACTAACAGTATCAATGGATTCCAGTTGCAGTAACATTGGAAAATAGGAGAGAATTCTCTTTGTAGAAGAACAGCTAAAGGAGCAGTTTTTTTGTAAGTTCCATTTAACTTTGATTCAGTCATATAGATCTGTTCTTTGAGCATTCTAAAGATTATAGCTTTCCTTCCATGCTTGCAAATACAGCTCTCAGCTTCTTTTAGAACTCCTTTTCTCACAGATTTGTATTTGCAGCTTTTCAAGGATCTGTATCTTTTTATTTTTTATTTTAATTTCCAAAAATAAATAAATAAATAAATAATCTTTATTGTTGGTCTCATCTTTTTTTTTTTAATGTAATTTAATATTACCATTTCAAAGAGAAAGTGGTGAGGCAAAGAAGAATGGGACAGAATTATTGATAATTCTGAAGCTGAAGTCTTACTTGGACAGAATCTGACATAAATGCCCCCCCAATTGCTATATATTTACATATCTAACACCTACACTTTGCTATTTACATTTATACAGCTCAAAATTCTCACATCCTAACTTTAAATAAAATGGAAATAGACTGCTCCGGACATAAAGAAGGTATGTTATGTAAAAAATTAGAGTTTAGGTGGTAATTAGTGTAAATACATAAGGATTGAATGGTATGTATGTAAATCTTCCACTGGTAAAGCATTTTATCGTAACACATTTCTTCGCTGAGTTCTCTCATATATGACAATCATCCGGAGTCCGGATGCAGAGCTGCGCCCGGACTTCAGATCTCAGCCGAACATCATTAAATAAAAAAAAAAATTAAAATGGGACCGCTCTCCATACACTCGATGTGTGGTTGAGATCTGGAGTCCGGATGCAGCTCTGTGTTCGGACTCCGGATGGAATATTTTGCCCCATTGTAGACACCCTCACATTTGCTCATCTTGTGGAGATAGAAATTTTAATCTATTTGAAATATGTATCATAATAAATACATAATATATATATATATATATATATATATATATATATATATATATATATATATATATTATTTAAAATGTGCTGTCAATGGTGAACTTTTGGAAGAAGCAGCTTCTTTGAAGGTCGTAAGCTTCCTCAGGTCACGAGTGTCAAATCCCTCTTTGGTCATTCGATCGATGAAGTGAAAGCGGTCCTCGAATATTTAAGCACATGAGCTGATTGTGGCCTCTTATAATAATCTCCAAACACAAACACATATCAATAAATAATTTGAAATTGATTTAAAAAATTAATGAAGAAAATTTAATGGCACATCTTAATCTTTTATGTAATTACATACTTAAAACTTAGAATTTGATATTTATATTTATAACACATTATTTTACTTTCAAGAATAATAATAAATTTTTTTATCCAAAATATTATGTATATAAATATAAAAAAAAACATTAAAATTTAATTTTTATTTAAGTTTGAAACTCTCAAAAGTTTTTATTTAATAATTCTATTTTTGTAATTTATGACGAATTTTTTTATTGTTTTTTACGTCAACGAAATTCAGCGACAGCAACGTGCCGTTGGGACCCAGAGAGGAAAATAATAATGAGTTTTTCAACACATCACGTGCGGCGCACGTGGGAGTGGAAGGAAATTGATGTTAAATAGTGATGGGGCCATTACACCCAAATCACATTAAATAATAACACTATTTTTAACTTTTAAAATATAAAATTTATAATTTCTATGCTGTTACGACAAAATATTCTTGTCCTATGCTTCCTTGGATCCGACTAATGGGGAGAATGCGCATGTCAAAACATGAATATCAAATATTGTAGGGATATCCGGAGAAAATAATTGAACGATAACAATCATGCGATCATAGCGGGCGACCGATAAGAGGACAGTCGATTAAGGATCGATTGATAAGAGGATAATTGATTAAGAGTCTGTCGATTAGAGACTGATCAAGCGAGTTACGAGTAGAAGTTGATTGATTAAAGGCAGCCTACTCATGGTCAACTGACTCATACAACCGCCTGATTGTAGTCCGACTAATAAGAAGGCAATTTGTCAGAGACCGGTCAATTGAAAGTCGGTGCATCTAAAACCAACTGATTAAAAGTCTGTTGCCTCAAGAGAACCAGAGGTATAAATGTCGTTTCACGATAATTCTAGCCTCATATAAATAAAAGGAGCATTAAATGTAAATGAGCGTATTATTTGAGGATTGAAACTCTCCTTTTGCTATCCTTTTATTGTGATTCATAGATAAGATGGTATATTTATGCAAAAATTAAAATTTTAGTTATTTAATTACATAAGAATTAAGTGTTGTGTTCTTAAAGTTTCCTTATCATTGTTGGTGATAAATTGATTATTTTGTTTAAATTGCCCCACCAAATCTGTGACTTATTTGTGCTTTCGCCCTTTCATTTTCTATGGAGTGAAACTTGAAAAGCACGCAACAAACGATAAATTAAATAATTATTGCTTGCCTTTGTATTGTTTGGCTTTTTGAAATATGGTGGTCATTAATTAATCAATTTAATTAACAACAACTTAATCAAGTAGTTATAACTATTTTGACTTCCAATTTCATTGTAATCATTAATGAAGCGGTTTACTTCACAACAAAATATAATTAAGGTAGATTTACACACATACCACTCAATTCATTTTTTACATAATCATTTTTTAAATTAATTTTTAACTTTGATTAGCTTATATAAGTACTTTACACTAAAAAAATAAAGGAATTTTCATTTGCAAAATTTTTTTAAATATATTTTCTTAAGATTTGGTATGGTGGGCATATTTTCTTAGTCTTAGATTTATTGGGCAATTTCTTGTTGAACCTCAATTTGTTCGTGAATAGAGCGGGCAGAAGAGAGATGGTTCCCGCCACTCCTGTTACATTTGACATTCATCTATTCATAAGATTGAATTTAGCTTCAAAATCATTTATCAATCAAAAAATAAAAAAACTACTTGAAATTTTTGCACGGATCGAGATTAGATTAATATAAATGTGCTAAGCTACAAGTCAAAATTTTGGATCAAAATTTTTCGAGCCAATTTCAAACCAACACAAATCAGTTATATTTTTAGCTGATACACATCCAAATTAACTCAATTTGAGACAAGTTGTTTCAATTTTGAGCTGATTTCGGACTAAAATGGATCCAAGTTAACTCAAATTGAAGCAAGTTTGCTTCAATTATGAGCTGGATCGAGCTCGATTCAATTTCTAATCGAGCTAGCTTGAAATTGAATATAAGATGCCACAAGTCGAACTTATTTATTTGAGCCAATTTCAAACCAGCCCTAACTCAACTCAAAATTGACTCGTCAAAAACCCTAACCACATGCTTAGCTGGATAAAATCATTTGCACACCAAGTAAATTCACATAAAACTAAATCATTTGTCAAATAATTTATTCTTTTTATTATAAAAAAATATTAACATTTCTTCAACGCAAGTAAACAACTTTAAAATATTTGAATTTCAATTAAGCTCATACACAAGTCATTAATATAGATTTGGAAATTCTTTTCATTTTGAAAGCCAATAATATCATTCAATAACCAGTAATATATAGTTCCAACATTCTTTAGAACAAATGACATAATGCTATAACATTGTCACATTTGTTGTGATATCACCAATAGACAACTATCATTCAAACAATATTGAGTCAGAGATATGTCGTGAACTTTGGTGCTCAACATTCTAAAATAAAAATATCGTCGAAAACACCAACTAACAAAACAAGAGGAAGCAATAAAAGCAAGAGCTGAAGAAAGCAAGCAAGATGTTTGCATTATGATTACAAACGAGAAAAACGAAGTGCACTTAAGATGGTGAAAACACTCCTCAACAATTCATAATTTGCATTAAAACCCTTTGGATGTTCTGTCGTAAAAGTTACAATCAATTACCATGCCTAGATTGAGAACAAGAACAACAATATGAGGAAAAAATTTTTCGTTACTCTCTTCTTGTTGGCACATTCTAGCTACAACTCAGCAAATTACAGGTGAAAAAACAGATCTCCTCCTGCAGAATCTTATCAATTCACAGGTACATAAATAATTGAAATTAACACAATGAACCCGAGGACATAAATGAAATATCAAATTTATAAATTAATGCCAAAAAATACAATTTATAAGTTAGATGAAAGGCTGGTTAGAAAGGCCAATGTGTAAGGGGAAGTGGATTTGCCAAAGAGGGAGCACCAGGGAGGAAGCTTATCAAGAACTCTAGCGACCATTGGTGTGATTCTGTTAACATCTGTTCTTAATTTTAACAGAAGAGGAGAGTTCTCAAACTTATTATGTTGGGTAGCATTCTTTCTCCATATGAGGTTAAAATGAAATGTTGTTGGAGAATTCTTCCCTCCTGCGAACTGAATGATATGCCATCCATCTACACCGATCTTTTCGTCAGTTGGTACCAATTCTTCTGAATCCACTGATTTATACAAGGAAAAGAGATGAGAAATGAGACACTAACAATTTATTTAGCAAAAATAGACTTGAAATCATTCATAAACAACAATGAGAAATCTAATATTCAAATAATGCTATATGAGATTGGTTGATCAGCTTCAAACCAAAAATGTTCGCTGCTTTGATCCGAGAGGAGGGTGAAATATCATATATGTACAATTTGAAGGGTTCCAGATTACAGCAATCATATCAGATAATGAAGAATGGGATAAACAATGGAAGCAATTGAGCATATTTTCTCCGTAAAGTCCGGCTGAAAGAATGGTGTTGACATGGCCAGCTTTTTTTACTGGAAAAGCAGGTATGATAAAGTAGTATACACAAAACTGTGCAGAAAATTACATATAACAAAACATAATAGAAGAGAGAATTTATCAAAAACCGCTCGTTGGTGGTTTTACCTAGTGAGAGGTTTATAGTTCATGAAGCTAACCTTGTGGATATTAACCAAATGGTGATTAAGTTTTGAAGACGAGGCTCCCTAAATACAAGCTAAATTTGATGAACCTCAGTAAATAACAATGGTCATGAATGAAGATGCCAAACAAAGATGAGAGCATATAGTGAAGGACAATAAACTGTTTAACAAATGAATTTCCTCACCTTCGATAGAAAAATCACTGATCAATTCAGTGTTGATGGCAAGTGACCATCGCTTGGAGTGTTTAGTATCAACCAAAACCCGTGTTGTCCTAAAACCAGCAGTGGAGTCACTTTCAACATCAAGTGAAGGAATCTCCAACTTATTCCATCCAGCATCAGTATCCTTGAAACTTAAACAACCATATTTTACAGTGAAGGAAATAAAATCAAGAGTAGTTTTCCTTCCACAATCAAATTCCTCATCCTTCAATCCCTTAGATTCCTGCACTAAGTTACCTGGAGTCAAAGAAAATAAAGTAACATACGAAGATGGTTCCTGATTGCGAGCATAGCTGTTTGTCTCCACAACATGCACAACCTGAAGGACAAAAAAATTCAGTTTGTTAAGATAAGCAGGATCCCATATATCATATAAAAAAATAAATAGACAGGATGTAGATTCTATCACGAAATATTCAGAATGTAATAATAAAAGCAGGACTATTCAAACAACTTCAACGTCTAAAGATCATTCTGACTGAAACTAAGAAAGCTTAAATAAATACAAATAAAAGAAAATGAATTAGTTAATGGTAGACAAGCATGAACCATTAGCTCTTATGGTAACAAATTTAGTTGTTGCTGATGGAAATCAAACCTCGTCTGTTGACAAGAAGGGCGGACTGAAGAGTTCAAGGGGAAACTGTTAAGAAATTCTTATAGAACTGCCATCTTTGTTTACCTCTTACTTTCTAGATGCATGAAATAAGTAGTGCTACCCCTACATTATATTTATTGAAAATTGTCCTTCACAGTTATCATTAGCCCACTAATCATATTATCTAATTGTATATAACCACTATTTACTACCCATCAATCCTTTCATTCAATTGAATTTCCCAACTGGCTCCTGCCCCATGCAATCACTTCTTTTGAAGGTAAAGGAAGAAGAAGAAGAAGAAGAAGAAGTTGCAGAAATAAGTGTGCGGCTCTATTGAGGGGAAGGAAAGCCGTCCAAGGTAAGCCTTTCGCAAGTAAGCTTGTGTGTTCGTGTGAGGAAGCCGAACTCGTGTGTAGAGGAAGGAGGGGACTACGCCGTGTGTGAGCGATGTTGGAGCCTAGATCCCGTGCCTAGCTGCTCGAAGGAAGAGGAGCTTGATCCCCTTTCAGAGGAGAAGAAGCTCATGTGTTGCGGGGGAAGGAGAAGACCATGCTGTGCTGGGCCGAGCCGAGACCGAAGGACAGAGAAAGATACCTTTGAGCATGCGGTAGTTAGTTGACCGTTGTAATGAAGGTAGATTTGAGATTTTAATTAAGCTAATTAATAAAATGTTATATGAATATACAGATCTGTATGTCTTTATTTAAATAGTTTTAATAGAAAGTTAACTTGAATCAGGATTGAAGCTATTAAGTCCTCAATTTGAAGGAGTAAAGTGAAGTGAATTTCCTGTACGAGGGAAATAAAAGAATTGCGTGCAACTGAATTTTTAAAGAATTTTAAGGGTTTTATTAAGTTAATTAACGAATTTAATATATGTGAGTTATTTATATTATGTTAATAAAATGTCAAATTAAAACAGGAAACTTTAATCCAAAAACTTTTACTCAGTAAGATTTGGGGGCAAAATTTATCGATTTCATGCAATAAGGAGAAGGTAAACGTTGAGGTTTTATTACTATTAAGTAACTAATTGATAATCGGGGCAAAATTTATCGATTTCATGCAATAAGGAGAAGGTAAATGTCTTTCACAATCGCTTTGAACAATAGATCCGAGATATCAAAATCATTCACACCTTTTAATATTTTGATCACCCAAAGTTACACATCCGCCACTAGAGCTACTACTGCTAAAAGTAAATTCCATGTGTTCAATTTTAGTTCTACTCAAACGAAGGCCTTTATACTCCAATGTAGACCTCCATAATTCAAGTTTTTCCTGGGCTTTTTCTCTCGTCTTATCCACAAGAAGGACAACATCAACAAAATGCATCCACCAAGGTACATCCTCCTGTAAATGTATAGTAAGACCATCCACTATAGAGAAAAGATATGGGCTTAAAGCCGATCCCTGATGTACTGCAACAAAAATATGAAAATATTTGGTTAATCCTTCTTCTGTTCGAACACCTTTCTTCTCTAGGACTCTCCAAAGGATCTCTAGCATACATATCTTTAATGACTTGAATATAAGTCAAATCAACACCTGTCTTCTCAAGGACTCTCCAGAGGAAATCTCTTTGAACCTTATCGTACGCTTTTTCTAATCAATAAAAATCAAATGTAGATCCTCCTTATTATCTCTGAACTTCTCCATCAAACCTCTCAATAAATGTATAGCTTCCATAGAAGACATGCCCGACATAAATTCAAATTGTTTATGAGAAATCTTTATAATACGTCTTAATCTATGTTCAATACCCTCTCCCATAATTTTAAAATATAACACATCAAATTAATTCCTCGATAATTTGCACACCCTTGTGCATTCCATTTATTCTTAAAATTGGGGACCAATATACTCTTCCACTACTCCTCAGACATCTTTTTAGCTTTTAAAATAATATTAAAAAAGTTTAGTAAGCCAAAAAACTCTCAAATCTTCTACGTCAGGTCCCACAGACTTTGCACCACTGGTTTTACAAGAAATCTTAAGGGTTTAGTAGTGAGCTCGGTTTAATCTAGCTTATTTATTGAGGTTTAGAAAATGAAACATAACTAATTTTAAAAAACCTTGAAACACTACAAACCCAATCTTAATTGAAAGAGTAAGTTCTAAATAATTTAAATTGCCCTTAAGGGCGTCCACACACATAATCCTTAAATAAAATGTCAAGTGAATATTTAGTTATCCTGCTCATGGTACAATTAAAACATTAAGTTTCATTGAGCACAAGTTAAAATATTACCATTGAATCTTAATTTAACTGTGGATGAATGATTTATTAACATAATAAGTTCAAAAGAGCTCGAAACGATTCAAAGGATTTTAAAAGTTGTGTAGGGTTATGCCCTGAGCACTCTTATGATCTTTAAGCTATTTTGAAAGACAATTGTAAAATGTCAAGTGAATATTTAGTTATCCCGCTCATGGTACAATTAAAACATTAAGTTTCATTGAGCACAGGTTAAAATATTACCATTGAATCTTAATTTAACTGTGGATGAATGATTTATTAACATAATAAGTTCAAAAGAGCTCGAAACGATTCAAAGGATTTTAAAAGTTGTGTAAGGTTATGCCTCGAAGCACTCTTATGATCTTCAGTTATTTTGAAAGATAATCGAACTTATTATGCTTTAATGAAGATAATCATCCTTAAAATCTTTAGAGGCACACCAAGTTATGCCCCGAGACCCGTTAATCCACCTAAATCAAAAGAAACACCCAAAACTACTTATCCTACATTTATAACCCAAAGCTCAAAAATTTGAGTCTTCTCTAAAATATTTAAGTCTTGTGAGCAAGTAGGGACATTTGTTTTTTCCACATGCTCAATTACCCTATCTCATAAATTTAAAGTACAACACATCAACTTAATTCCTCTATAATTTGCACTATTATGCATCCCCTTTATTCTTAAAATTGGGGACCAAGATACTCTTCCTCTACTCCTCAGACATCTTTTAAGATTTTAAAATAATATTAAAAAAGTTTAGTATGCCAAAAAACTCTCAAATCTTCTAAGATATCATCAGATCCTACAAACTTTCCCCCATTAGTTTTCTTTAAAGACTCTTCAACTTCTTTTTTACTGAAGCGACGATAAAAATGAAATGTTTATTATTATTAACGATATCAAAAACGCTAATGTCGATCATATTTTTAGAAACATCATTAAAAATTTATCACAACAACTCTTCTACCTATGTTGAATATCTTTTCTTTTAAGAGAAACACTTTTTTTATTTTCATATTTAAAAACTTTACTTGAGTTAAATCTTTACTTTCTTCTCTCTTTGTTTGGCTAGTCTATACATATACTTTTCACCATCCTTAGTATCTAATCTATTATAACTATCACTAAAAACAGAATTTTTAGCGTTATTGATTGTTCTTTTAGACTGTCTGCGGGCCATTTGATATTATTCCCAGTTTTTTAAGCTTTTACATTTAAACTAATTTTTATAATATAATTTCTTATATTTTATCTTTTCTCGCACATTATTATTCCACAACTTATAGAAACTCTTTTGTGATTCTTCAAGTACAACTTTTGCTACTTGTTTAATAGTGTTTATCACTTTATCCCACATACCATTTGCTTCTTCATGAACACCCAAATTTTGAAATCTTAAATTTTACTCAAAAAATGATTTTATTTTTGTTTTTAGGTACCCCATCTAATTCTACGATGATGAATCCTAGTATTCTTTATTTTACAACACTTCATCTTAAAATCTAGGACTAATAATCGATGTTGAGTACTTAAACCATTACTTGAAATGGCCTTACAATCTTTACAATTTCTTTTCTTGAATAAAATATTAGTAATAACAAAATCATACGCTAAAGCAAAATCTAATATGACTCTACTTGCTTCATCAATCACATCAAAACCGTAGCCACCATGAATATGTCTAAAATCTTCTACCAATCTACCGACATGCCCATTTAAATCTCTTCCAATAAAAATTATTTCTTCAAGAGGTATCATTTGTATTAAGTCTTCTAAGTCATTCCATAATTTATCTTTAACCTATATCTAAACCTACTTGGTAAAACATAAAGACTTATAATGTTAAAAATCTTAAGGGCTATAATTCATCTCCAACTCTTAATTTTTAAAATATTATCTTTCAAACTCTTATATAAAATTACGCCCACAACATTTCTAGTGCGACCCTTGCTAGAATACCAAAGTTAAAAACCTAAATTATCAATCTCCTTAGCATTTTCTCCAAACCATTTAGTTTTTTAAATGCATACGATATTTATCTTTTGATGAATCATAATATAAACTAATTTCATTAATATACCATTGAGAGAGTCTATATTCCAAGATCCAACCCTAATATTAGTTTCATGGACTAACTACTTTGCCCTTATTCGTCCGTAATATGATAATCCTTACTTATTTGACACTACACCCGAGCGCTAGTACAACAACCCTTGCACACTTATCACTGTATTTAAACCATACAGTACGTCGCTTCCAGAGGACGCCGTAGCACTCACACAATGATGAAAAGGATTCATGTAATGAATTTTTCGATAAGTTTTACGTTGGCTGTCAACTACCTAACTAACTTCTTTACATGCTTAGCATAATCACATTACCACACCACAAAGGTAAAAAAAAACGTGGAAATGTGATTTAGTATCATGCGATGTTGTTTGTTGTTTTGCCAAAATGAAGTGAAATCCCGCTTGAGTTTAGCTGCATTAAGCTTGCTTGTTTGAGATTATGGCAAAATAATAGGATTTAGGTTGTCATTTTTGCCTATAGCTGTAGGGGAACTATTCTCTGTTTTGTAAGCTTAGCTCAAATCATGTTTGTGTGTGTACATGATTGAAGAGTGATGAAGGGAAAATAACATGTGCATGTTTATGTGCGTATGCGAACAGTAGTAATACCGGGAAGTGGATACAAGTGGTATTGAGAGAATTGCATAGGTTCATCCTGCTCCCATCATCGATCTACAAAGGTATAAAATGTGGTATTTCTCAACCTCTAAAGCCTATCCTGGCGCATTTGAGGCGATGTACGGAACTCCGCACGCTTTTCTTAGCATGGCAAGGGAAACTCGAAGACGGCTTAAGCGATGTATTTGACGCGACGAGTGGAAAAGCTGCACACTTTTCTTTGTATTAAAAGGAAAGCTCGTATGTGGCCATCACAACGCCCCCCTTTTGTGATGTGCTTGTCGCGATGAGCGAAACTCGTGCGAACTTTTCTTAGCATAGAGATAAAACTCATAGGCAACACGCACGATGCGGCAAGGAAATATTTGCTTGGGAGGTGCTGCCTGCAAGTCCCCATGCACGACTTTCTTGGCGTGGTGGGTCTCAAAAATTCGGTCTCGGAGTCGTGCACGCCCTTCTTGGCATGATAGCCAGACTCAGACTCCTGATGCAGCTCCCGAATGGGGGATGACGCCGGGAGGCTATCGGATTTAGGTCGAAAATTAGGTCATAAAAAAACAACAAAATTGAATTTACTTGGACCAAGATGCAATTCGATTGAAAGCTCTTAAAGGCTAAAATGATTACATAAATCAATTTAAACGACATAATTAAAAAAGAACATAACCTACACACTCAAGGGGACTCAATGACTCGTCACTGTGCTCGAATGAAACCGATGGGCGGGGGGGGGGGGGGGACGGGGGGTCCACTTTGTCACTCAAATGGAAAACCAAGTATGAGATATTTGCATAATTCCAAATATATAATCAAAGTCTAGAACGTTAAAATTCTCTACCGGATCCACAATCCCAAGTACACGTGGGGACAGAAGGCGATACTAAAAGCTTAAAGTTAAAATATTTACTCATTTCAATGGTAATATTCTTCTTTAGAATATAAGATTCGAGCTTTAAGACCTTCCCTGACGATCCTATATTCTTAACTATGGGACCCACCTCGTTTTAGAACGTTCAGAGCCACTTCGTTACTTTTTTGAAGTCCCGCACGAGATTCCGTACCTCTAACTTATAGCAGGTTGGAATTGACGTCAGGAATTCAAATGGAGTCCCCATAGGACCACTGGACATTAGGACATACTTTTTTTTTTTGCACCACCGCGCACAAATTCCTCGATTCGCTACCTTAACGCCTTTAATTTCTCCGCAACGGATCGAAGCTGGAGTCGATTTGCCCGGATAATCAACAACAAGCTCAAATTACAGACATGACCAAATTTGACGCACTTTCGGCCTGACTGACGAAGAAGTTACCCGAACGACCTGGGATCGCGAAATGGACTGCGCCAGTGTGTTCGGAACGTCGAATTTGCTTAGGAATGACATGCAATTTGTCACGGTTCCGCTCACGAATAAATAGCACGAAATTCGACACATTTAAATAAAATAAATTAATAAAATAGGTTTTCTTTTATTTTAAATCCCTAAACCTCTAAATACCTAAACCCACGCACGCGTGAAGCCCCAGGTCGCTGCTCCCAGCCGAGCCTCTCCCATTTCAAGATTTGGCTCCTTCACGCGCCCGAGCCTTGGCCTCTCCTCCTCTCGGTCGCGTGAACCCTAGCTCCCGCCTCTTCCTCTCGATTTCGACCCAGGCGAGACCCTCGCCGATCTCATTTGTCGCGATGCCCTGGTCGATCAGTATCTCTGGCTTAGCGATCCTCTGGCGCGAGATCCCCCCTTCTCGTACGTTCGCATGCCTCTGTTGCCTGGTAAAAAGTTCTCCCCTCTATCGTCAGCTTCCTCCCACGCGATCTTTGTCGCTTCTGTTGGTTCGCCTGGCCGTTCGAATGAGCCGAGAAGTTTTTTCCTCCCTCTCTTTGCCTATAAATTCCCCATTTGGGGAGCTCTGGAGGGTTGGCCGACTTCCGTTGTGCAAGGAGGCTGCCGCCATTCTTCTTCCCGCTTCCTCTCTTCTTGTGTGAGTGTGTTTCGGGTTCGAGGAAAGCTTAGCTCTAGCAAAAAAAAAAAGGAGAGGAGAAGGTGTTGCATTCTTCTTCTACCTGTTAGCTTGCTCGAGTCCTGGAATATTAGTTCGGCTGTTCGGTTGGCTTACCCGATTCTTACTTTTCTTCTCCCTGTGTTGCTTAGCCATTGAGGTATAAGCCTCTTGCTCTATAGCTTGGTATGCTTTATTTTTTGAAGTTTCTTTTTTTTTTGGGTCGATGGAAAAATTTGGCTAGTTATCTCTTTCCCTACTCTTATTACATGCACTACTACTGTTTATAGAAAAAAAAAAGTGATGTTGGATGCATGAGGCTGTAATGTGAGAATTTGAGATAGGAACTCTAACATGCTCTATTTTTTTTTTACTAATGCTCCTTCATGTTTAGTGAGGTTCACTTGGAAAATGTATGCATACTTTAGTCCCTCTTGTTGGCATGCTTTGGAGGATGTTTTGTATCCCTTTCCTATTTTTTTTTAATTCCATGATTAACTCCCTTACTTAGCTAATGGTGGGGTTTGTATATGCCTACTTCTAGCCTTTGAAATTTGCAGTGATGTTTTAGCACGGAAAGAAGGAAGAGGAGAAAGTATGATTGTTTGGAAGGTTTGAGCCTCATATGCATGCTTTATAAGTACCCTTGCTTTTCTTTCATCTATGTTACATCTATGCTTGAGATAACGTGGCTTCTATTCTTCAAGATTTGAAATGTTTGGGCATCTATTTTACAAAATATGAAATGTTTAGAGAGCTTTTCTTCAAAATCTGAAACACTTGAGGGGTTTTTCTTTAAAACCTGAAATATTTGAGAAGCCTATTTTAAAATAAAAATGGACAGGGAAGGAACATGATGGTTGGAGGGGCTAAGTCTTATGTGTGCTACCTCATAGATGTGGATGCTCCTTTTTACTCACATTTTTTGTGTGTTTGGAATATTGAAACGCATGTTTAGACGCTTTATACTTGGTATTTCTCATGAGGTTTAGAGTGCTACTCAATACTTCCAAATGTAATTGTTTGAATGAAAATTTGTTGGTTTGGGAGGGCCTTAAGGGGCTCTTGTGGTAGGCTTGAAGTTGGAGACTCTTGGCTCCTTACTTGGGCCACGATTTTGTGATATTTGGAGGAGGGGGATTGGTGGATGAAGCCTCACATTGAAATGTTTACTTGAGAATCACTTATTGTCATACATACCTACTTTATTTCTATTGCTATATCATTGCATATGTGAAAGAGCTTTTATTTGTCGAAAAATGTAAAAAGTAAAGAAAAGTTGGGAGAGCTTCACATGCTTTTTGAGACCCCCCCCCCCTTTTGAGTTTGGGCTTGGCTCGGTTTTGGCCTGTTGTTAGGCCCGGTTTTGTTTAATGTTGGCTCAGTTTTTGGCCTAATGTGGCTCGACTTTTGGCCTTGTGTGGCTCGGTTTTGGTCAGCTTGGTTTTGATACTTGGGATGGTCCTATGTTTGACATGTTGATATATTAGTTTGGAGCAGTTAAGAGCCACGGTGTTGGCATGATTTGCCTTTGTTTTGGTTTGGAGCAAGACGCATTTGGTAGTTCTATGTTGCACTCTTTGAAACTTTTGAGGCTATTTTATTGCATGGGGTTGTTCTGTTGGGTCGTGTTCAGTCATTTGAGTTATGCTTTTTGGGATATTCTAGGACTCCCCTTCCTTTTTTTTTTCTCTTCAGTCGGTAACTTCAGTAATAAAGTATGCCTCTTTTACGAGTCTAGCATGTTCGCCTTTCTGTGAGAGGTGGAGTCCTTTTTGGACTTTGTGAGGGTTGTCGGGAATCTAGGATCGCCGTTTATTTTCTTCGATTTTGAGGATCGATCCTCTTTCTTTACAACGGTGTTTTAGGCGGATCGTCCGCTCCTCTCTTCTTCTCCTAGTCTCCTGTCTTTTGTTTCTTGTTGGTCGAGTCTTTTGCACTTATGTACGAGACATAAGTGCACACGTATAGCCTTTTGCTATTTGTGGGTCATTAAGCAAGGCTGTATGTAGGGTGGTTAGGGGTTAGGACGGTGATGACAGTGCTTATGTGTGCTTAAAAACAAAGGATTATTATAATAATATCCTCTGCCTTTGAGTGGAGACCTTCACTGAAGGTGAGGCTAGGGACCGACGATATTCGCCAATTTTTGGTAGGATTGTTGCCATCAACACTCTTAGGTTGTTAGTAGTCTTAGTTTGATTAGAGTTGTTGGCCTGTGGACTGTACCACTTTATAAAAAAAAATATTTTGAAATAAAATTTCCTCGACAACAAAAGAATTGTCTTTCACCCATAATTATTATATGCATGCAAACTAAATTGAAATGAATGAAAATTTATAAAGGTCCACGGTGAATTACCCGAGTCGAAGTTAGGACTACCCTTTCAGTAAGGGCGTTGGTCTAGTAGCTCTTATCCAAGATTAGGACGCAGACAGCCCAGCTCTGAGTCCTCCCCGCCATCATGCTTAAAGTCTTCTCGAACTTATAGTCCGCTCTTTGCAGTTTTATACGAATTTTATACGGATTTCCTACTGATTTGTTTTCATTTTTCTTCTTTCTTTTTGGTTCTTTCTCTTTAGCTTTCTGTGCGGTGCCCGAGTCCTAGTTCTTTCACATATGCAGAGCACACCCAGTTGATTAGGCTTTTCCCTACTACGTTTACTCACGTTTTCTGTTAGTCGACGTCTTTCTCGTAGAAATGATAATAATAACAATAGCAGGTAGCAACGCATTTCAGGTAACGAGCATTTACGGTACCTTCGTAGTACTACCCCTCTTTATATTGCACTACTTGTTTGTTACTATTGTTTTACTTTTACTATAACATACTCCTGTTTGCCCGCTACTAATTTTTACTTTTTACTGTAGCACTCATGTTTAGTATAACATGCTTGTGATACTTGTTTCTTGTTGTTTATTATAGCATGTTTTGTGATACGTGTCTTCTCCGGTTTAGTATAGCATGCTTGTGATGTTTGTTTCGCTTAAGTAGCAAGATATACTCTCGTTTCATGTTAATGTGCGCCTTTCTTTTTCTTTACGCACCTTCCCCCGGAGTAAAAGGTCAGTAGTTGGTTTTATAGGAGGAACCCAGAAATATTAATTATTGACCAAACGATTTGCATGTCCACTTTAAAATTTAAACTTCGAATTTCAACACTGCAACAACGAGGAGCTCAGAGCAAAATTTCGAGGCAGCACGACCAACTTCAATAAGAAACTTGTCTACATCAGCAAAATCATTCTTTAGTTTAAATAACAATCCATAGAACTTTGAGTACTGCCATAAGTGCGACATAAATCCTCACTGTTCTTTAGAGCTTTTGCACAACCATTGTCAGGTAATATAGCTTCTAACTCGCTTTGTGATACCGAGGGCTGTTCAGTACGACATAAATCCTCTCATCTTCCAGGTTATTTGCATGATCAGATATCATGCAAATGTAATCCCTATAATTAATAATTAACATGATTGAAATTTAAATAAATTCATTTCCAAATTTAAAACCCAACAGTAGGATAGTTTGGGATGTCACCGGGGTTTACTTGAATCCATGCCATCCCCTACACTCACCTATTGGATTCTCTACTACCACACTACTTTGAAAACCCTACCGTTTGAATTCATGAAGATAGATACCTCTGATCTAAATCGAGTAGCTTCTCAGCGACTTCTGGTCATTTGAGAGGTAATCGACTATAGTGACTGCACTTATAGGAGCTTTTAAGAACTCGGCGTAATATAAACCATATTTAATTCTCTTGTATTAAATAAGAGAATTATTTCAGTTAACACAAGGTTCGTAGACTAAAACGGATGTCATAAATTCGTAGTTTATTTGATCGTTCGTATTATCAAGTTAGTATGTCTATTCCTCGTGATAAACGCATCGTCATTGCGATATTGTGCTCGTTCATTTCAAACTACTAAATGAATGAGATTCATCCATTCTCATTTTTTCAAGTTTAAAAGATTATTTTCATAAATTCATATATATATATATATATTAAATTAAATCAAAATCCTATTTTATAAAACTACATTTCACCATAATTCTCAAAAGTCTCAACTCCAGACGATTCAACGACCAACAGTGAAATAATCTTCAAATCCCATAAAAGTCAGTCAAAATCGATAAATATGAAATTCTCACAGGTGCTCCGATCAGCGTGCTCAACATTCGCGGGTTAAGCAAATGTTTAAACTCAAATCAAATCTGCCCCAAAATGTGTTTAAACTTAAAAATTCATTCAAATGAACAAATTAAAACAAACACATGTGCTCCAACAAAATGCTAAATGTTAGATCTCAAGGTCTGAGAATGTTGTGCGGGCATCAGCCGCCTTGCCTATAGGGCTAGGTCATATCCCAAACTTTGGCTAAATCAATCCTCCTCCTTGCATGGGCGGAGTCGACAAGATTGAGCCTCCACTGGCAAATCCGGTCCTCCTCTCTGTAGGGATCGAAGTTAACAAGATTGAGCCCCCACTTTGACCAGCCTGATCCTACTTACATGGACCAGAGACAATAAGATTAAGCCTTCGCTGAGTCAGTCTGATCATTCTCACGAAGACTGGAGTTGACATGACTAATACTTTTAATGATATATAAATTCTAATCATTCCCCGATGATGGTCGTGTTGATAGTGAATTTCAATCGGAGGATTTGTTTTCAAATTATGTCTAAAATTCTATTTGAATAAGTTTAAATGATACATACATACATACATACATACATATAAACACACACACACACACACACAAACCCAATTCACTGTGAGTGGGACAGAGTTGATCGAAGATTTCAAAGATATCAATCTTCGAAGATGGTCGTGTTGATCGAAGATTTCAACTGAAGGAGGTCTATTTTAAAATTATGCTTTAAAGTTTATTTTGTATTCAAATATTTCAATTAATGAACCTGATCTTCTGTAAGTGAGATAGAGTTGACGGGGTTCAAAGATAATCATTCCCGCGCTGATGGACCGTGTTGATAGTAACTCTCAACTGGATGGGATTATTTCCAAAATCTAATCTCAAAGTTCATATTTAAAACTTATCATGAACATGATCATCTGTGAGTAGGACAAAGTTGACAAGGTATAAAGACATTAATCCCTGATGATGATCGTTTTGATGATAAATCTCAACCCGAGGAGACTATTTTAAAAAAAAAATCCCAAAGTCTGTCTTTAAAACTCAAATAATATGACAAATCAACCTGATCATCTGTAAGCAAAACAAAGTTAAAAAGGTTCATCATACCAATCCTTTACATGTAAGATGTGAAGTTGATTGGGTTCAAATCAAGCAACCAATTACGCAATGATGGTCGAGTTGACTGAAGATTTCAACCAGCGCAGTCCATTTTCAAAAAGAAAAAAAAAATCAAAGCCCATTTTCAAAACAAATAATATATACTATGAACGATGGGCATTGTCAATGCACATCTCAACTGAAGGTTTATTTTTAAATTATGTCTCAAAGTGTCTTTTGAATTCAATTATTTTCCTGATCCTCTGTAAGCAGGCCAGAGTCGATAGAGTTCAGAGATAATCATTCTCTGATTATGGTCGTGTTGATCGAATATTTCAACCGGAGGAGTTTCTTTTAAAATAATTCTTTAAAGTCTATTTTAAATTTAATTATTTCAATTATTTTGACCATCTGATGATCTATACTTCGGAGAGTAGATGTTTTAGAGTTGACTTATGTTAAGAATAGCAGAGGTAGACCTAGGAAAACTTAGGCTAATTGTATAAAAAATTATCTTAATTTATTAGAAAAAAATGAGAATATGATACTAAATCGGACGCAATGGAGAAAAAGGATTCATGTAGCCGAACTCACGTAGTGGGATTAAGGTTTTGTTGTTGTCGTTGTTGTACAGAACCAGATCCTCTGTAAGTGGGAAAAAGCTGGCAGGTTTAAAGATAATCATTCCCCAATGATGGCTGAGTTGACTAAAGATTTCAACCAGAGGGGTCTATTTTCAAAATAAAAATTCCAAACATATTTTCAAACTTAAAATAATACATACTATGAAACACATCCTTTATAAGAGGGTCAGAGCCGACATGGTTCGAAAAGGTCAATTCCCCAATGATAGTTGTATTAATCGTACATTTCAACTAGAGAGATCTATTTATAAAATTTTAAAAATATATAAATATATTTTAAATCATAAAAAATTAATATAATATTTAAATGAAAAATTATGCCACATAATGTTTTAAAGCAAAATTCCATCCACTGTTTGCAACCGTTTGTAGAGGTAGACAAATCTCATGCTGATTCAAGCTCACAAAGAGCCAGTGTCATATCAAACATACTAATAAATTCAAACTCAAAACAATTCTATGTCAGAAAAGGTGTGGACGAGTCATTTGTAAGTATGATTTTGCCGCTAAATGACATCACAAGAAGCGGTTACGACCATAACACTTTCACCGAGTGGTTTGCCGCCAAATAACAATTATATTACAGTCAGGAATGCAATCCCAAGTGACAGTTTTTTCAATTATTGAATCATAGTGTATATTCGTAGGCCAGAAAATACTACGCAAGCTAAAGTCAACTAAAATTAGTCCTCCTAGACAAATATTCACCGCATATCTACAAGGCCCCCTTAGGCGAAGTAACCCACGGCTGCTGACAATGATCCTTTTGTTAGGTTGGGTCGACTACCTTCGTTGACTAAATAGACCCAGGACCATGACAACCCGAGATGACAGAACCACGGGATCTTGATCGGATTTGTCATCATTTTCCCCATCATCCGCTTTAAGCTTACAATGGTGATCATATTTATAAATTAAATTCTCAAATTGTCACTACTATATGCTAAGTTCGAATACTTAGCGCCTAACAGTTAGCCTTAATAGAAAGTGCTCTCACGCTATCGGGAGATAATTAACCATAAGTGTTTGCGCCTATAGGAAAACCGGAACCCCATATCTTAAAATCCTCACAAAATAAGGACGAAATCTCTAAGTACTGTCTTACCTACCATCTTATCTGTCTTCTGAAAATTTGACCCGAAACTTAACAAGCACATCGTGTTAAGCTCTCAACGAGAGTTCAACGTGTTTTTCGAATTTCTAGAGCTCTCTTCCATCCTTGGCTAGTCGAATATTTGTTATAGGAGTAACTTAAAGAAATATTGATAAATGATGAGTAATATCTATCTGGTGAGCATCGAGGTATGACCTGTGGATCTCAACTCAGAAGTCTACCTCTGAAAGGTCTTAACAGAAGGTAAACTCTGTACGGTGAACATCGATGTATGACCTGTGAATCTCAATCCAAGAATATACCGCTGAAAAGTCCCAACAGAAAAGTAATCTCTATTTGGTAAACATCGGGGTACCACTAGTGGATCTCCATCCATAAATCTACAGCCGAAAGGTCCAAATAGAAAAATAATATATGTCTAGTGAAAATCGGGGTATGATCAGTGGATCTTAAACTAAGAATCTACTGTTGAAAGGTACCAATAAAAAAAAATAATATATGCCTGGCGAACATCAAGTATGATCAGTCGATCTCAATCCAAGAATCCACCGCCGAAAAGTCCCTAAAAAGGTAAACTTTATATGATGAGCATCGGTGTATGACTAGTGGATCTCAATCCAAAAAAGGTCCCAGTAGAAAGTAAATTCTCTCTTGTGAACATTGGCACATGACCAGTGGATCTCAATCCAGAAATCTAATGCTGAAAGATCCCAAAGAGAGGTAAACTCTGTTTGGTGAGCATCGGGGTACGATCAGTGGATCTCAAGCCATAAATTTGCCATCAAAAGATCCCAACTGAAAGTTAAACTCTATCTGCTAAACATCAAGGTATGACCAGTGGATCTCAATCCGCAATTGTAGCACCTACGGGTCTCCCCCTGAGCACCAATCCTACAAGAGCTCGAGGTACTCAAAGCTGATCACATTACTGGAAGTCCACTCGGCTAAGCCGGAACTTGTGTTGAGTTAATGGCTTCCATCGAGACACTAGCTCCTTGTATAAGCCCAACCAAAATCTTCAGAACTTCAGGATTTATGTTCCCAAAAAGTTTCAATCCTTTACCTCTTGCACTATCTCCGTCTCCTGACATCCCCAATCACAAGGATAAATCTAGAGCACACAAAACACGCGCGACTTCGTTCATGAAAATTCGTGCGATCCACTTTACATTACCCGAACTAAGTCGTAACCTCTATCCTGCACTCAAAACCACATAGCCATGATCTTCCTTCCCGCACAACAGAGCCGCTCAATCCACTGCGCTATCCAAAAAATCATGGAAGCATTGCCCTTGCTCTTGTGCGACACAAAACTGATCATCGTCCCTCTCAGTGCCCTGCATCCTTCTCAATGTCGAAGCTGCTTATGCTTCCCTGTACCGAAGTCACTTGCCTGGTTTAGCAACAAGAGCAAGATCGTGATACATGCCAACCCACTACACTTCTTCCAAATCTCGAAGCGGGAACGGAAGTAGAATCGCGACACAGACCCAATGGCATAGCTTCTTCCTCATTTCGCATCAGAAGTCAGTCGCGTCGCTTCTTCCTCGTCTCACAAATCCATCACATGTTGCGTCTCTAGTTTTCCAATAGAAGCACGATCGATTTTTTTTGGGAGGGATGGGTGAGAGAGAAAGAGGAGCAGCGGTTAGCTTAGGCTCTGATACTAAAAAGAATTATTTGGCGTGGAAACTTTCTATTTCATTCAACATATGTGTTTAACTAACAATAATATCATGTTATGATGTGATTGTAGTTTCCTTTTGCATTGTTTTCTTCAGCGTAGTGTATAAAGTTATGTGATGGTTTGAGAAGTGTTTGCAGACTATATTATTATTTCTAGATGTTTTAATTTTCTATGCATTATATTTTGTGGATTATTAGTGACTCTTTTATATATTGGAAGTTTCTAAATCTGTGAATAGTTATTTAAATATTAATATCGTTCGTCTGCAGTTCATGATTTGTTTAATTTTAAGCTATCAAGTTGGGTCGTAACACATTGTTTGTTTTCTTCATAGTTAATCACTCTTCCAATATATATCATTTATATTTTTATTGTCGAGTAACATCAACAAATTTAAGCGAGAGAAGAGCGAGAGGAGGTGTAGAATGCTATCCGTTTCTTGAAAACAAATGACATTACAATCCTTATGCTCGGTAAACAAGATAAAAGAAGTAACTGGAAATAACTAAAAAAAGAAACAAAGCGAATAATAGGCTAATAGCTATCCAATGAACTATCTGATGTCAAAAGATTTATCGAGGGCACACAAATATGGGTTGGGGAGGATAAAGAGTGCAATGTTAGCTTGTCACATTTAATATTATTTTATACAACTGAAGCTACACTATAGCCTTCACACGGGAGCGGTCCTTGCATTCCCTGCATACACGTGATTTGAATTGGAGGAAGAGTATTGTGTTTCTCATTTAGTGTCAAATTTTCATTTAACTCTAAGAAATTAAGATCATTTTTTATGCAATAAGCCCAGTCTTCCTAGGTCTACCTCTACCTTTCTTAACATAAGTTGAATCTTAAACATCTACTCTCCTAATCGGATCATCAGGTGGTCGACGTTTAATGTGACCAAACCATCTAAGGCGACTCTCTAATTTTGTCCGTCATTGGTGCAACACCAACCCTATTATAGATATATTGATTTTGCATTTTGTCTCTAAATGTAAAGCCACTCATCCACCTAATCATTCTCATCTCAGTAACACTTAGCATTATGCTTCTCTTTTAAAGGCCAACATTTAGCAACATAGAGCATTGCAGGTCCCACCACCATCTTATAAAATTTTTCTTTCAGTCTAAGCGGTACTTTTCTATCAAAAATAGGTCGGGCGCATTCCTCCACTTCAACCAACCAACCTGAATTCTACTATTAACATCCCCATCTATATCACCATCGCATTGAACAATAGACCCGAGATATCTAAATCGTTCACACATTTTAATAAATTGATCACCCAAAGTTACACTTTTGTCACTAGAGCTACTATTACTAAAATTAAATTCCATGTATTTAGTTTTAGTTCTACTCAAACGAAGACCTTTAGACTCCAATGTAGACCTCCATAATTCAAGTTTTTTCCTGGGCTTTTTCTCTCATCTTATCCACAAGGAGGATATCATCAACAAAAAACATACACCAAGGTACATCCTCTTGTAAATATCCAGTAAGACCATCCATAAATAAAGCAAAAAGATATGGGCTTAAAGCCGATCCCTGATGTAAACAAACAGAAATGTAAAATATTTGGTCAATCCTACTTCAGTTCAAACACATGTAACAGCTTACAGTATACATTAATGACTTGAATACAAATCATATCAACAACTTTCTTCTCAAGGACTCTTCAAAAAACATCTCTTGGAACCTTATCGCAAGCTTTTTCTAAATCAATAAAAATCAAATGTAGATCCTCTTTATTATTTCTGTACTTCTCCATCAAAGCTCTTAATAAATGTATAGCTTCCATAGTAGAACTGCACGGCATAAATCCAAATTGATTATGAGAAATCTTGGTAATACGTCTTAACTTATGTTCAATTACCCTCTCCCATAATTTTAAAGTATGACTCATCAATTTAATTTCTCTATAATTTGCACACTCTTGTGCAACCCCTTTATTCTTAAAAATGAGGAACAAAATACTATTTCTCCACTCCTCAGACAACTTTTTAGTTTTTAAAATAATATTAAAAAGTTTAGTAAACCAAGAAACTCCCAAATCACCTAAACAATTCCATACTTCAATTGGGATATTATCAGGTTCTACAGAGTTTCCACCCATAGTTTTCTTTAAAGCCTCCTAAACTTATTTTCTATTAATGCGACGGTAATATAAAACGTTTTATTATTATTAACAATATTAAGATCACTAAAGTTGATCATACTTTCAAAATATTCATTAAAAAGTTTATCAAAATAACTCACCCGCCTATGTTGAATATCTTTTTTTAAGAAAAGCACTTTTTGATATTCATCCTTAATACACTTTACTTAAGTTAAATCTTTATTTTTCTTCTCTCTTTGGGGCTAGTTTATACATATATTTTTCACCCTCCTTAGTATCTAACATGTTATAAAGATCACTAAAAGCAGAATTTTTAGCGTCACAAATTATTCTTTTAGACTCCCTGCGGGCCGTTTTATATTTTTCTCAATTCTCTACGTTTTTACATTTAAGCCAATTTTAATAACATAACTTCTTTTCTTGTACATTATTATTTCACCGTCAACTATTTTTATGTATTGAAACTTTTTATTTTGATTCTCCAAGTACATATTTTGCCACTTGTTTAATAGTATTTGTTACTTTTTTCCACATAACATTTGATTCATCATGAATATTCCAAATATTTAAATCTTTAATTTTACTCATAAAAAAAATTTTATTTGCCTTTTAGGTGTTCCCATCTAATTCTACGATGTTGAATCACAGTATTCTTTATTTTCTAACTCTTCATCTTAAAATCGAGAACTAATAATCGATGTTTGGTATTTAATTTCTCAATTGAAGTGATCTTACAATCCTTACAATCTCGACGGTCTCTTCTTCTCATAAAAAAATAATCAATTTGTATGTTATTATATTCATTCTTATAAGTAATAAGATGCACAACTCTTTTCTTGAATAAAGTATTAGTAATATTCAAATCATACGCTAAAGCAAAATCTAATACGACTCTACCTTCTTCATTAATCACTCCATAATCAGTAATGCACATGCGAATATTTTGAAATCTTCTACCAATCTACCGACATGTCCATTTAAATCTCCTCCAATAAAAATTCTTTATTTAAGAGGTATCAAGTGTATTAACACTGTCATTGCCGGTCCCAAGCCCGAATGTGAAAAGTGGAGGATTGCGTTAGGTAGTCGACAGTCAGCACATTATCATGAACTACAAGTGCACATTATCATGAACTACAAGTGCATCCGAAGTAAATCATGGTCCACAAAAATTTGAAAGGTGAAACCATTAAATTTTGAGTTCATTAATCAGCATACACTTGCCATCCGCTTTAAAGCACGATAATAAATTGCTTCAATTTTGTTGACCTTCATATATATTCCACAAGAATAATCGGTTAGACATGAGACAAGTGAATGAACTACAAATGCACGCGCATGGAACAAATTTGAATCACCTCAACCATCATCAAAATTGCATAAATGATGTCCGATCACAAAATGAATTTTGCGACCGTGTCCAGAATGCTTAAATTGTCTAAGAAGAGACATTTCCGTGATTAAAATAACCAAACAAGGTGAAAGCGACAGACCGCCGATGTTGGTCGTGATTTGGGCCCGAGGTGACTCGACCACTGACAAAATCAATCAAATGACCTCTGATCACATAACGGACTATATGAGCGCGTCCGAAATGTCGAATTTGCCCAAGGAGTACACCAATATTATTGAGGTTTCGTGCCCGAGCTGGTGACACATGAATCAAGACGTTAAAATTAAAAAAAAAAATTAAAAAAAAACATTTATTTACCTTCCAAGCTAAGCCACCTCCTAATGTCATTTCAAGCCTATAACTCCACCTCTCTATTCAGCCAATGATAACTGACTACCTTATATAAGAAATAAAAAATGAAATAAAGAAAAAAATATATATTTATTCCTAATCTAACCAAGACAACTGGCATATGGCTTTTCTTTGAATAATTTTGTCTTCTCCCACCCATGCATTTTTCTCCTCCCATTACTCTTCTGCTTCACAATATCTCACCAGCAAGCCGC